>CAWUFW010020840.1:0-139082 GCA_963921515.1 Calotriton arnoldi
GGTCAATGCAGTCGGGACCCTGCCCAGGAACAGAGTCGAGATAAACAAACGTTGGAATGACGTAAAGAGCCTGGTCAAGAAGAAGGAGGAGCAAAACAGAGAGCTGGCTGCCGTCACTGGCGGAGGGAATCCACGGCTCTTTAAGACCTTCAAAGCGTGGGAGGAGAAGGTGCGAGTCGTAATCCATCCGGAGATCCTCGCCGGATTAGCAGGGGGAGTGGAGGCTGGTAAGTACAAACTAATGTATACCAGCACACCGCTATGTACTCACATGCGCAACTACCATGCCACAGCTCCCAGGGACAAACACCCCCATGTCCAGCACACAATACACAACACATCACACACACATGCAACAGACACTACCACACACAGCCCAAACCGAACAACTGTAAGATGCGTGGGGACATGTGTACACTAAGCCAGCCACGTAACCACCAACAGGTCCCCAAATATGCCAGAAGCGCCACAACGAGCACCCACCACACCCATGTGTCCGCCACAGCTGCACTAACCGACAAGTAACAGGTAAGTGGCAGGAACACAAAGTGCAGTGGGTGGGAGGGTGGACAGCCCAAGTACAACACACACCAGGCCCCAGTCCCACAGCACAGCAAGGAGGAGCATCCCCCACACCCCACAGCCACGTGTCAGCCACCGCAGTGCACAACGACAGCCGAAAGGCAGACATCACGGTCCACAGCAATCGGTGTCAGTGGGTGTACAGCCACCCCCACGACCCACTACACCCCCCACCCCCACAGACCTGCAACATGGAGCACCCCCGCTTAGAGCCATGTGGCATCCAGTACAGTGCACGCACGAACAACTTGCAGGTGGGAAACTGGACAGGGCTGGATTACTGGAGGCATGAGGACCATAACACCACCAACACATGGGACATGTCACGTAGCACACGGACACGCAGCACCGCCCACCGTCACGAACAAGTGAACAATGTGCACACGGACATGAACAGCAGACTCACACCCCACATGACCCATCACAGACATAGCAACACCCAAGGAGCCACGTCTGCATGCACAAGCCACACTGAATATAGTCCCACACGGCAGCCACTGTGCAACTCATCACACACAACCGAAACACCATTGAAGTCCTGTCCATGTAGCCCCCACTGCCTGTCAACCCCACACCCCACAACTACGCCTATGTAAGACAAACAACACTAGACGCAACAGAGCGGAACAACAGAAATGCACACGAACACCACTGAACCCATCAAACTCACAGACACACCATGCACATACAACATACCATCCATCCCATCCGTCAGCCCCAGTCACATGAAAGGCATGTCATCCGCACAGCTGCCACACATACAGCAGTCACGCTAAGACACATGCCCATGACCAACCATGTGCCAGAAGTCAATTAAGCGCACGACACACTGTGAGCAACAACACACAACATGGGCCACACCCCCCGAGCACTGCAGTGATGCACATGGCACAGGGCAGCACGCACACCAAGGAGATGGGACAACTGCAATACGTTGGCTGGCACACAACTATCACTCACTCATAACGATGCGTCCAATGCCATGTCCAGTAACCACAACAGACAGCAAATATGCAGGGCATGTCAGGCATGCACACACCTCAGACCATGCACTGTCATGCTGCCACAACACATGTCACGTTCGGCACCCATGGCTCACAGCATGTACCCCAAAAGCATATCCCCTCCCAAATGCGAATCTGGGGCATGGCCCCCATGTTGCCATATGCGTTCCTAAGCGTTCCATTTGAACCCCAAAAGCATATTCCATCCCAAATGCGAATCTGGGGCATGGCCCCCATGTTGCCATATGCGTTCCTAAGCGTTCCATTTGAACCCCAAAAGCATATCCCCTCCCAAATGCGAATCTGGGGCATGGCCCCCATGTTGCCATATGCGTTCCTAAGCGTTCCATTTGAACCCCAAAAGCATATTCCATCCCAAATGCGAATCTGGGGCATGGCCCCCATGTTGCCATATGCGTTCCTAAGCGTTCCATTTGAACCCCAAAAGCATATCCCTCCCAAATGCGAATCTGGGGCATGGCCCCCATGTTGCCATATGCGTTCCTAAGCGTTCCATTTGAACCCCAAAAGCATATCCCCTCCCAAATGCGAATCTGGGGCATGGCCCCCATGTTGCCATATGCGTTCCTAAGCGTTCCATTTGAACCCCAAAAGCATATTCCATCCCAAATGCGAATCTGGGGCATGGCCCCCATGTTGCCATATGCGTTCCTAAGCGTTCCATTTGAACCCCAAAGCATATCCCCTCCCAAATGCGAATCTGGGGCATGGCCCCCATGTTGCCATATGCGTTCCTAAGCGTTCCATTTGAACCCCAAAAGCATATTCCATCCCAAATGCGAATCTGGGGCATGGCCCCCATGTTGCCATATGCGTTCCTAAGCGTTCCATTTGAACCCCAAAAGCATATCCCCTCCCAAATGCGAATCTGGGGCATGGCCCCCATGTTGCCATATGCGTTCCTAAGCGTTCCATTTGAACTCCAAAAGCAAAGTACAAACCAGACCCAGGATGGGCCAGGAGCCCGCATACACCAGAGTCACAATGAGTAGGGGCAAAGCAACACACCCATCGGCATGGCCAATCCGTCCCATGCCACATGTGCACAGCACACAGTCCCATTGCCTAGCACACACAACTACAGATGCCACAGCCACACACTCGCCTCCGGGAAACCCATGTACGAGATTGCACGAACTGCCAATGTCAGACGACTAATACATACTTCGCCAGGTGCAACACAATAACAAATCTCATTCTCTCCACAGGTGACGAACTGCTGGACGCTGGGGATGGAGACAGCAGCCAGCACAGCCAGCCTACAAGCCCCCAACGAGGACACACGGATCTGGAGGATCTGTCCACCTCTTCGGACACGGACCACCAAGCTGGCCCATCTGGCGTGGCAGGGCCCAGCCGCTCCCCAGGACCCCTCCTACCCACCAACCCATCATCCAGGGATGCTGAACAGTCCCAGTCCCCTGCTGCCACTGTCGTTGCGGCCACACCCACGGTCATTGCGGCCACTACCACTGCCGCAACCGCCACCATCGCCGCACCGACCACCACCGCCTCCACCACCACCACGTCTTCGCTGGCACCAGCCCCAGCGCAGGTGGTGGCTCGGCCGACTGGATCCACCCTGGGAGCCACAGCGAGGACCGTGGTGAGCAATGTGGCTAGTGGGCAGGCCGGTGGCAGCAGGACTGGTAGGAGGAGCAGGGTCAGGGAAACGCCAGCCTCCCCTGGGAGCCATGCCCTGCCTCAAATGGCCAGAGTCCTTGGGGCCTATGAAGAGGCCAAGGACAATGGGCCAGGTCTGCTACTAACACGCGGGAGGTGCTGGGGGTGCTGAGGTCCATGGACGCCCATATGGGCCAATTCGTGTCCCGTATGGACCAACTCGTGGACCTCATGGGCCAGCTGGTGGTGGCGGTGGGGTCACAGGCAAGGCCAGCAACACCACCTCCGCCACCACCTGCTAGGGCGCAGGGTCGGCCAGCAGTGTCCACTTCCCCTGCGTCCACAGCCAGTGAGCACACCTCACCCACCACCAGCAGGTCGCCACCACACACCCCCCTCCCAAACGTGGAAGGGGCCGTCCGAAGAGGAAACAGATCTCCCGGGAGGACTTCGCACGCTCCAGTCGCAAGTGAGGCAGCCAGCCAGCCTTCCGCCAGCCTTCCTTGACCAGCCACTGCATTGACTTGCTCTACGATCCCACTCCACACAGCCATCTGGATGGCATGTGTGTGTTGGACTATGGACATAGAACCAGTGGGTACACCCTGATCATCACGCAGCCATGACCGACAGCTCATTGTCACTGCACGCACCACTTTTGTCATCACCTTACACACAATCACATGTCACAGTTTGTAATAAATGCACCTTTTTCACTAACTGCTGTTTGTGCCCTGTGTTTTATTTGTACGGAATACAACGGCCACCTTGGGCGGAAGGGCACCTGATGCGTGGCATGGCAATGGAATCCGGAGGGCCTGTAGGGACCTAGGGGTGGGAGACAGAACAGGAGCACATTCAATGAGTGTGTCACACACCCATCACACAGTACATGTCAACAACTACAAGCAATGTACACACATCGCACAGAGCAATAGGGCACAATGCCACAGTCACCAACAGTGGCATACTACCCTGGCCATGGAGCGTTGACACACTGCACGCAGTGAACATACGGCCACCCTGACACAGCACACACACACCTGCATAGATACAGACACATCATCCGTCGTACATGGACACTCACCGTCAAGTGAAGTAGCGGGCGATGAGCTGCTGGCGCACATTCCCAGCTTCCTCCTCTCCGCTGTCCACCTCACTCGAGCTGTCCTGGTCTGCGGGCTGGGGCCCTGGTTGATCTCCGTCATCCACAATGAGGGGGATCTGCTTCCGAATGGCCAGATTGTGCAGCATGCAGCACGCCACCACTATCTGGCACACCTTCTGTGGGGAGTACGCCAGTGCACCCCGGTGCGGTCCAGGCACCTGAACCTGGACTTGAGGAGGCCAAAGGTACGCTCGACCACACGTCTGGTCCTCCCATGTGCCTCATTGTATCGATCGTCTGCTGGGGTGCGAGGATTCCTCAATGGACTGAGCAGCCATGCCCCATTCGGGTACGCAGAGTCACCTGGGTGTGAGGGACACAGAGAACCGTAGCTATTCCAACTGGACAGGGGACAGCATCGCACAACCAGCACGCTACACCACTCCACATACTCACCGACAATACAGGCACGATCCTGTTGCAGATTGGCCATCAGTCGTGGCAAGATGCTGTTGCGCATTATGTGTGCGTCATGGGCCGAGCCTGGAAACTTGGCACACACGTGGGTGATCACCATGTCCGCAAGGCACACCACTTGCACATTCAGGGAGTGCGTGTGCTTCCTGTTGCGGTACAGGTGCTCAGTGGCCTGTGGTGGAACAAGGCCAACATGAGTGCAGTCAATGGCTCCCACGACGTGTGGGATTCTGCCAAGGGCATAGAATGCACCCTTCACTGCCGCCAATTCACGAGCCCTGGGGAAGCGGATGTACCTGTTCCGGTACAGCATCATGGCTGCCAGTACATCCCTCAGCACCTTGCTGAACATGGGCTGGGACATCCCTCCTCCACTGCCCACTGTGTGCTGGAATGACCCAGTGGCGAAGAAATGCATGGCGGCCATCACCTTAGCCGTGGGGGTGACAGCAGTCGGATACACCCTGCGGGGACGGAGATGGGGCTCTAACATGGCACACAGTCGATGCAGAGTTGGCCTGTCCAGCCGAAACTTCCTGATTACCTCTGTATCGTCCATGTCCGCCAGCAATTGGTATGGGCGGTCAATGTTCGGTCTCCGCCTGGGTTAAATGGCAGAGGACACATGTCAAAGCAACACGGCACATAGCAATTTCGCATACACATCACTGACATGACTGAGCAAGCACATGAGCCACAGCCCAGCTGTCAAGCTGGGACGGCACGGCCACAATACACTTACACAGGTCTCCCAACAATGGCAATGGCAAGTGAGACATACCACTGCCATGTGCATGCACATGGTGATCTAGGCCCCAATGACTTGCGGGGCGTGCTGATGGGGACTGACTGCATATTCGTCAAGCGGCAACGCCACGGCAACATGAGTGTCTGCTGAGCATGGAACTGCTTCCGAGGCTGGATGAGTATGGCACACGACGACGACGATGTGGGCACGGGCTGAGCGGCCAATACAAGTGGGACCTGTGGCACGAGGGGATATGAGACAGTAGTAGGTGTCAGCACTGCACCCTATGTACAGCACTGTACGGATCACAGCTCCCGAAACATTGACTGGTGTCCACATTGACAGCCCCATGCCAAGACGGCTGTGTGCTTGCAGTCACAGGTGAGAGGTTACATTGCACGTGCCAGGTGGCAGACGTACATAGTGGGAGCTGGCATGTGTGTGCATGTGTCTCCTGTTCAGGATCCACCAGATGGGCGCTGACTCTGTACTGACCATTGGACACAGCATGTTCCGTGGAAGGCTTGTGTGTGTGGGATGGTGGCACTGGATGTGCCTCCGTTGGGTGGGGGCCATGCACAGGGCGGGTACGTCGATGATTGCGCATTGTTGGTCACGGTGGGTGCACCAACTAAGATGTGTTGCCCTGTGTTCAATTCCTATGTCCGCATGATGATGGACTGTGGATGTGGGCAGACTCACATTGGTCGATGTGCTGTCTATATGCATGTGCCTTCACACCAGGCACAGCTGCCCCTGCACATGTGACCCCTGCTGGACTCGCTGCTGGGTCTGTGGAGCTGATGCACCTTCTGCGCGTGGGGCGGACAGCTCTCCTCACTTCCCTCATTGCGCATGTCATGTCTTTGCCGCAGGTGACATGGATCATGGAGGGCCCACATGTACGCGTGGGTAGGCTACACATGATTGTTCACTGGTCGCCACCCCCAGTCAGTGTTTCGAATGGGAAGGTTGTCGTGCTGGTGGTATGTTCGATGTGGCGGATGGGCGGGCCTAGGTGCGGGCTTACATTCCGGACATGGGGGTAGTTGGATTGGCGACTAGTTGCAGTACACACGGGACACGTCTCTTCCTTTCCACATCTGGGTCATCCCTTGTACTAACTGACAGTGATACAGTCATCTTCGCCCCAGCCCTCATGTCCTCCCCTCGCCCCCCAATATGCATGCTCACCTGCGAGGCTAGCGCTTGCACAGGCAGCCCCAAGCTCGCACCAGAGAGGGCAAGGAGTGTATGTGTGGGTCCAGTTGCACGAGTGGGCTGTCTCAGGGTATGATGTGTGGCGGGACGCCGTCCACCTGCGTGGTGCCCCAAATGGAGACCCGGCCTGCATGGACTATGCATCACAGTCTTCGCCTTCCGGATCCGCCACCTGCGACACCCAGTGGCTGTGGCTGCCCTTGCGGCCATGCCGCGTCCGTCTGTGGCTGATGGCCCACACATTCACTCTTTGGCCTCTCTGGGGAGGGCTCGGGGGTGGTGGCGCACGCGCTTGCACTTAGTCGCAATGGCATGTGGCGTGGTTGGTATGATGGGCAATGGATGGGATGGTGCGAGCCACCTCCCGTGACGTCAGTGCTGCTCGTGGTGTGGTGCGTCCCCCTACACTTCCATTTGACTTGTGCCATGCTAGACGTTGAGGTTCTATTGCCTGCGTGATATGACCAGGAGGAGCGCGAGGAGACCTCTCACACACCATGCTCCACTGCCATCCCGTGCCCTGTATCGCCTGTGCGGATTGACTATGTTGGGGTTACACCTGGTCGACTGGGGCTGTGTGTGCCTTGTCAAGGGGCATGGCGGGCGCACAACAGGATCCAGCTTGTCCACAGAGGGTGGGCTGAGGTGCGCCTGGTACCGCCTTGTACGTGTGCCCGGCTGCTGTGCACACACGTGTTCACTCCCCCCCGACAGGTGTCCTCTCACAATGCCCAGGGAAGCGGTGGTGTACTGTTCATGAGCCCTCCCAACACGGCGTGCTCCAACTTGGCATGTGCGCATCTACCCGTCGCACCCACCCACCTGAGCACTGCGTCCATACGACTTCACACGACACATGTGTGTCTTCCACAGTAGTGCTACTCATTTGCGTTGACATCCAATACCAGTGGACTACATGGTCATGTCACGACTGCCGTGTACTTCACATACTCTCATCCTCTCTCATTCGTACTTGTGAAATGAGTCAGCGGAGACAGTTTTGGTTTCAAACATTATATTGAGTCTTCTGTCCTCTGTGATGCAGTATAGTGGACACTACTGGCAGCGGAATACATGTTGAGGATATACTGAGCATGATTACAAATGGGATAGGGTGTGGGGTTACATCTGCTTGGCCAAGGCTGTGCTAATGTACATTTACGTATAGCTGCGGAGCTGCGGACTTTGACACAGACGGTATACATGTAGCCTACCAGACCGCTCGGCATCATGGGCACAGTCCATCTCAGTTCCATGTGACAGGTTTGCTGCGGTTGTTCCTCATGCACGCGTGCATGTGAGATGACATCAGGGCATGTGCTTGCGTGCATGCAGCGGCGTGCCACTTGTTGTTGCACTGTGGTGGTTACTGGACATGTCACAGTCACTGGGGTCGTGTTGTTGTTGTATGCACTTGTCGTCCATGCAAAGGTCCTGGTATGGGATTCCCGGGCGGGGGTGGGAGGGGTGCAGCACCCACAGACTCCAGGCGACCTATTCATGTTCACTGAGCGGTGTGTGTGTCCATGTGCGCTGGATCCATGTCGTGTCCTGGTTGTTCGTGCAGTTCCGTCCATGTGGGTGCGATGCACAGAGCCCATGCCACTGCCTCCCACGATGCATGCGGTATTCCTGGATGTGATGGGGAACAGTGTGCATGTCCCGGTCATATCCGATGTCATGGCGATGTCGTTGATGGTGTGGTTACAGTTGCCGGTCGTTTGGTATGGCTGTTGTGGTGGTGACTGGCCAGTCCGTGCGGAAGCTGAGCATGGGTGCGGGGTTGGACTTCATAGGTCACTCGGGGAACCTGCGTTGTGGTCCGACGTATTTACAGGTTGTCAGGTATGCGATGCCGTCCAGCAGGGCTTCCATGTCATTGGTGGTGTACATGTTTGCCAGCCAATGAAGCGGATGGTGGCTGTCAAGGTGTTGTTCGTAGGTTGTCCCTTGGAGGACCATGATGGGGCATGCTGGGTGACATTCGATGTAGCTGTTCTCGATGATCCGTCGTGTGGAGGCACAGTGGTTCCATTTCAGTGCGCGTGCGATGTTGGCCACATACGCCATGCCCCCATAGGCAGAGCAGGCCCTGTCGTGTGCGTCCAGAGGGAGGAGTAGTGGTAGCAGGTCCGCCTTCAGACATGCCGGGTTGGAGAGGCATATCTCGACGGGATGCTGGTAGGGACACCTCCGACAGTAGAAGACGGGCATGACGCAGCTGAACAATGTGATGCGGTAAGTCAGTCGGTAACTTACGTTCAGCAGGGACAGGAGATCGCATCCCAATGTATGTATCGTGTTGGTTTGGTACAGCTTGAGCTGTTCGGCGTAGTTGGGTAGGTGTGTTGCGGTTGCCATTTCGCAGCGGTTCGTAGAGGTGGCGTGCTCCGGCTGTGTGTGCAGTCTGCAATGTGCACGCTCCGGGGTTGCTGTGAGCTCTGTGTAGTCGTGGGGAGACAGGACTTGTGTTCTGTTGGCTTGTTTGGAGGACACGGGCCCTCTTCCCACATGCTTCTCAGACAGTTCAAGGTCAGTGCTGTGTGACTCCTTCCAATTAACTTGCATGTGGCCGACATGGGGGAGTGTTTTCTTCTTTCTTCCCCGTCCGTTGTGTGCTTCTGTGATATGCGCTATCTGCCCTGTGGTCGGTCTCCTCGGCATGCCTGTGTTGGTCTATTCTTGGACAATGGCTGTATTCACCGGCTTCTGTCGTAGGGCTGTGGTTTCGGTGTTGGAATGGAAGGTCATTCAGTGCTGTCTGCTCTCCCTTGTGTGGGCGGCAGGCTGCCTTTCCGCTCTGCGTTGGGCCTTGTGTGTGGATGTAATTCTTGGGCCACCTGTTGTCGGTCCCCGGGCTCTTTGGTGTTCCGTTTCATGTGTCTTGTTCATATGTGCAGGGTGGTATGGGTTTTTCAGTGTGGTACTGGCGTTCCTCTTCCCGAAGGGGCCCTGCTTCTCCTAGTTGGTGTTGCCGCCGCTGTGTGCTTCGCCATGTTTGTTACACTGGGGTGTGTCCTGCTGTTGCGTGACTTCACTGACATGTGTGCGTCGGTTGTGTGGCGTTGGGTGTTGTCCGTGAATTGGGCGTTGGGGACATGTCTGTGGCCGGCCTGTCACGTGTCATGTGCGTTCGGGGTGGGGCTGGTGTGTGTGCTGCTTGGTTGTGTCACTGTGTCTGTGTGCGACGCATGCATGGCGCTGCGGTTGGCCTCTGCGTTGTGCGCATGTGTGGCGGCGTCATCGCCGCTTTGGGGCCGTGACGGGGTGGTTGGTTCCTAGTCCCAGGTGGTGTGTACACATGTGTTCTGCGATGTTAGGATTTGGCCTGTGTGTCATATGTGGATGCAATGGTGGATGTGTAGTGTGCACGCGCTGGTGGGGGGTTGTCCGCTTTTCCGCCCTTGCACTGTGTGCGCTGTTTGCGTGCACTTGTTGTGTGTGTGCCTACCTGCGTCTCCGCGGTACGTTGCGTCCTTGGTGGTGCATCAGCAGAAGCATGGGAAGGGCCTGCAGTGCTGGATTCATGCCCGGGGTGCCGCTTCTTCGTTGTCCGTGCTCGGCGTCCGTGTTTCCGCCTCTCTTTCACGTGCGGTGTCTCTTTGCCGTGGGAGCCGTTTGTTTGCGGCATCGTAATTTATGCGCCGGGCGGGACGTGTTTCGTCGGACGGTGTGTGTCAGTTGGGCTGCGCCGCTACGTGTGCGGGCGCACTTTGATGGCGGACGGTGTTGCTGGCTTGCCGGCGGTGTTTGGCCTGCTTTTCGCATCGTAATTGGGCGGGCGTGTGGACTGCTGCGTGCCGGCGGTAACTGGTGGTTTTTGCATCCGCCAGCACGGCGGTTGTGCTTCCGCCCGCCATCGTAATGGGCCCCTATATTTTTGCAAATAATATTAAACACTTTGATATTTTTTAAATCGATATTACTTACCTTAAGTCGATATTCTTGACCACGATATTCTTGCTGTCGATATTTCTGACCCACGATATTAATGACTCGATATTTGTGCAACTCGATATTTTGTACTCGATATTCTGTCTCTGCACCCAATAAACGCATTATAGCCCGGTCTTACTCAATTTTTTTCATAATTACATGGTAAGCAAAGCACAATGTTTGTAGTTAATCAATACTATATTGACAAACTCAGGAGTTAGAAATATCCCACCTAAATCTATAGAAGAGTTTCTCAAGGATCCTCCAATGTCTGCCTGGAGCATGGAGCACTGGAATTATGTATTGAATGGAAAGAAATTGAATGGACAATTAAGGAACGTCTGGTAGAGAAGGTTTGTGGGATGGAAGGTGTTGGGAGTGAGATTCATAAAAATTATAGTGATATCCTCATTCCACGTCTATTAACCCTATTTAACTACATCTGGAACAGCGAAACAGAGGAACTACTGACCAAGGCTCCCCACCTTCCGCTGACCCTTTGGTGATCATTGAGGCTGCACTGGCTGCTTGTGCCCCATGGTGGATCAAGAAGATGGGGTAGGCTGTTGGCGCATGGCGGGGAGGTGTGCAGGCTGGGGCCTGAACCGAATAATGGAGCCTGGTGTGTGCCATGTCCGAGCCCATCAGACTAGTGGACAAGCAACATATTTGAGACTGCATAACCAGGTGGGCCCATTGCACTGGCCTGTACATACAAAAAGGGCCTAGAGTGCTGCTGCTGTCCGAAGAGGAGCTGGAGACCCTCGTGCAGATGGCAACAGCTGGCTCAAGTGAGCCGTCATCCTTGGAGTCACCTGTGGTGCTGAGCAGATAGCACGTGTCCTGTGTGGCACAGGGTAGATTGGAACTGGTGAATGTGGAGGCTCTCCTACTGCTCTTTGGGCCTTGTGCCCTGATCACTGCATCTGGGAGATGGCACCACCCCTTGTGTCCTCTCCCAACTGCTGAGGTTGTCCAAAACAGTGGCATATTGAGGGACTGACCTTGAACTATGGGTACTGTGCCTCCTGCTGGGCAGATAATGGTGACCATTCCCCTCTGGAGCGGGGGGGCACAGTTTGAGGGTGTAAACGGAGCACTGTGGCAGTGCAAGGACTCGGCCAGACATGAGACAGCCAAACTGAGACTCACCTCACTAACATTTGCAAGCAGTTCTGAGCATCGCTTCTCCAGAAGACTGCAGGGAGAGATGGGAGGTACTC
The DNA here is from genome assembly GCA_963921515.1 of Calotriton arnoldi. Classification (NCBI taxonomy): domain Eukaryota; kingdom Metazoa; phylum Chordata; class Amphibia; order Caudata; family Salamandridae; genus Calotriton; species Calotriton arnoldi. The sequence goes on from CAWUFW010020840.1 coordinate 11,944, forward strand.
CTGCAACACATCCTGTAGGAGAGTGGTATGTGGGAGAACTGACTGAGTATGAACATCCAGATGCCCCTGTGCACAATCCCCCTGTGGGGGGTCCTCCTGGTTTCCAGGTAAGAGCATGGTGAAAGATAAGGCAATGAAGCCGCACCTCCAGACCTATATAACGTCCAGGGACACTTGTTCCTTACAGCTTAGCCCAAAGTGGAGCAATTAACCAAGGCATTCCCCGAGCTGACCCAGCTGCTGAAGGAGAGTGTGTTTCCCTCCTCATCAGACTCAACAGAGGTCTACCTGCAGGCAACATGTTGATCACTGGAGATTGGCGAATAAATAGGGGATGTGTCCCTACTGCACCACGATCTCTACAATGAAATGGATTGGATAAATTTACACAAAAAGGCTGAGGCAATAGCACATTTCACCTAACACTTTAGGTGGGTAGGGTTAACATTAAATCTGGTGCATGGACCCGGATGACCAGCCCCTTTCGTCTTCCTCACAGGAAAGAATCCATAAACAATTACAAAATCAAATGGCCCAGCATTGGTTGACATGTGATTACATCAAATAAAAATCTGTTCGATATAATTCATCACAATTATTTGACATACTGCACAGACTCCATTCGGTTTGTTCAAAGAGATTTCTTTATTCATGTTCTTGTTTTATTAATGTTTTTTTTTTAAACTTCTTTAATTCAAATGTAGCCAATGCATTTCGTTACAGAGGACTTCTTCAGGGTTTCACATGGAGGTTCCTCTGAATAACGCAGTGTGGAAATGTCATCGAGTTTATTGTCCACTGGCTCTTCCAGCAAAAATCAGATTTGCCTAGGATCGCTGACGGGAAGCTACTCATTGGTGGATAGATCCCTTTGCATATGAAATCCTGGGACCATATAATTCCAACCAGAATTGTTGTTTAATGCAACATTGTCACGAATCCTGATATGTGTTTCTAATCTGTATTCTGTCTGTTGATTTATAGATCCAATAAGTTTGATGGCTCACATCAAGAATCCTGTGGCGTGTTCCCAGAGCAAAACGTCATCAGACTCAACAGAGGTCTACCTGCAGGCTATACTGCATACTATCCATGCAACATGTTGATCACTGGAGAATGGGGAAGTAACAGTGCATGTGTCCCTACTGCACCACAATATTTACAATGTAGTGGATTGGGTTGCTTCAGAGGAAGTCTGGATTTCGGATGCTGAGGACTCATTGTAGGCTCACTCTCCACAATGACCTGTCTGGTTGACTGAGTGAGGCAGCTGGAGGACAGAGTGGAGGATACAGAAGGAAGAGCATGCCGCAACAACATCTGCATAGTGGAGATCCCGAAAGGGGTAGAAGAAACTCTACCCAGAACAATTCTTTTGCAAATTACTTTTGATATAGGTGCTGGCTGAGGAGTGCTCGATATGCATAATCATTGAACAGCCACACAAGCCAGCGGCTCAGAAATCCTCTCCTGGGGCCTCACCTCCACCATTATAGCAAGGCTGCTTAACTACTTGGACCAATGGAGCTTCTTTATGGGAGCCTGAAGCAAAAGTCCTGTATGATTCAACCAAAGTGGTGATGTTCACTGACTCTGCTAGACAGGTTCAATAGCAGAGGAAGACCTTAGCGGCCAAACTAAAGCACAAAGTGCAATAACTGGACTACAACTGCTATATACAGATAAGCTCAAGTTGATCAAGATGATCCGACATGGCAAATTCCACTTTTCTTGAGATGCACGAATCTGCAGGAGACTGGGTGGAGGAGCTAAAGAACCTGCGTAGTGGGTCGACACGCAACAAGAACAAAGAGTGTGCGGCTGTATGTGGCAACCCCCAGAGTACCATGCAATTTCCTGGATTATGAATGGGTTCCGTGACATGATCAATCAAGAGACGGTGTTTCCCTTCACCAGAAGGCATGCTCCGTATGTTCGTGTGCTATAAAAGATGGACCTATCAGGTACCAGCTGTAGATTTCTCAAGTGCCATGGCTATGACATATTCCACTCTGGGTTCACAAGGGCATCCATGGGAGTGGTGATCCAGTTATGGAGATTATTCTCTCTATCAGTGGTCTCAAAAGCTCTGAAGGCACTCATAAACATGGTGGGGAAGTGGATATTGTTCAGAAGGACTCTGTTATGTTTGCTCATCAATGTTCCACCTATTTCTAATTGTGAATGATTTGCATTCTCCATCAAGGTTGAGAAAATGTTGACATTGACAGGGGCCCTCATATAAAGACACTCTGAAGTTGAGACTAATTTTGTGGCCAATTTGGTCAACAATTTGTCCCCACTCATACTGAAATCTTCTAACTTCCTGTTGCTGGGAGACTTAAACTTTCATTTAGATAAACAGGATATTAAAGGTACACTAGAACTCACTAAGGCGCTTCAGGTTTTAGGTCTGAAACAAAAATGTTTTCAGCCTACTCATCAGGTAGGACATATTTTGGACTCTATTTTCTCCTCTCTTGATTCCTGTTTGGTCAGCTCCCTGTACCGGTTACCTGGTCAGATAATTTTCTGGTACCATTTGGTATTAGGATTTCCCCAGTATCTAATGTTCCTGCTCAGAAACCTCCAGACTATTTGGTGAGACCCTGGTATATGGTCACTCAACCAAAGTTGTCATTTTCCTTACAGGCTACCACTCTAAATGCTTCATCGTCATTTCGGACGACATATCTGCATTTAATGACTGGTTATCTAGCTCCCTGGACACAGTAGCACCACTGCAGATTAAAACATTTTCTGAGTGAAACCCTTGGCTCCATGGTATTCTGAAAAGCTGAGAACTGTGAAAGTGAATTGCAAAGCTCTATAACGTCACTGGAGAAAGAATTAGAAAGAGGAGGCTGAAGGGTTATATCGAAGGGCCATTAAGAAACATTATCATAGCATTTGAGTGGCTTATTATAATTGTTTTGCAGACAGGATAGAAATCCTTCCAGAGAGGTCTTCTCTATCTTGAATAGTTTTCTTTCCCCCTGGACCTGCTCCAATACTATAATTCTTTCACAGCACCTGTGTAACAACCTAACAGTCTTTTTTAAAGATAACATTCTCAAAATATGGTTCTCCTTTGGGCCCAAAACTCTTTGTAGCATTGCCTCTGATAGAGTTTTAACCTAGCACCAGCCTGTCTAAATTGCCTCCTCTATCTATTGAGACACTTAAATCTCTTATGACCAAAATTAAATCTGGCTTGCAGGAAGATTCCTGCCGTTCTCGGATCTTGGCTCTTGCCAAGAATTTAGCAGCACCTAAATTGAGTGAAATCTGTAATAAATCTTTGGCTACTACCACTCTCCCATCAAGATGGAAACATGCTTCCTAATGAAGGAGCATACTTGCATCGAGTGACTGACAGGTAGTAGCAGCTCATAACTGAATGCAGTGATACGGTCCTATTTGCCAGTGCCTGTGGGCACGGCACACCCTGACTCTTTTGCTAAAATCAAATTAGGTCCCATGCCTGGGACCCTTCTCCTACTAAGGGGCCGATTCCGATCTCGGCCGGTAGGGCTCCGAATCGGATTCGGCTTTACCGGATCCGATTCGGAGCCCTGTTTCCCGACCGAACCGTACGCGGGTCCGGCCGAGCGAGTACGATGCGAAATCGCCGACCGACTCGTCCGGGCGTCCCAACCGCTCCGACCGACTCGCTCCCGGCTCGAACCGCTCCGACCGACTCGCTCGGACTCGACTCGCACCGCGCAATGGAGACATTTCCCGGCCGGGTAAGTACGATGCGCGCCGCGAGCAGTCCGACCGAGCCGCGCACTCCGGCTCGTAAGAGCTGTCGGAGCCGTACTTTGGGGGTCCGTGTCGGACCCCCTGTACGCGTAGCCGCGCGAGTCGCACACAGGGGGGACCCATGGGTCCCCCTACCTGTGCGTGTACGGCGCGAATCGCTTCGCCGCGTACCCGCTGTAGGGGGCGCCCTTGTCCGACTTCGCACCCATTGAGTCAATGGGAGCCCGCGTACGCGTTGTACGACCGGCTCCCATTGACATCAATGGGAGTCCGACCGACTCGAGTCCGATAACATACGGACGCATCGTACTCGTTCGGTCGGACTGCACGGGTCCGATTCGGTCGGAAATCTCTCCGGGTCCGGCTCGGTCGGAGAAATTTCCGGCCCGAATCGGAATCGACCCCTAAGTGTGGTTTGAAGGCTGGGTTTTCAGTTACCAGTAGGACTGACTTCTTTCTGAAGGACATGCTCCTATGACATGAGAGAAGGCTTTTTTGCTCTCTCCCTTAGAAGCTGTCATTCTCAGGTGTTGTCATTGCCTACCACCTCAAATACCCAGTTTCCCCTGCTTAGGTTTCTTTCTCTGCCTCTTTTAGGTTCTATACATCCCCGAGCCAGCACTCTACAACTGCATTGAGAAAGGCATTTGCAAATTACAGGATTCTGCATGCTTGACCTTCAAAAGAGGACTATGCATAGGATTGAAGAACTGGTAAAAGATGAAGACAGTTGATCTGAGAACAGCAGACAACAGTGGCTTTAGGTCTGCTGACTTGAAGGACCAGACCTAAAGCAACTGCTGACATAGACCTGTGTGAGGGCCTGCTCAAGAAGAAAGGACCACCCAAGATCATCTGCCCCACTCTTCAGGGCTACTCCGAAATGAGAAGATGGACAATCAGGACAGAGCCGGTTGAGCAATCTTCAGTGGACAATGCCAGCTCCCGGCTCTGCCACCTCAGTTTTTTGGGGGGGAGTTTTATATAGCTCAAACTAGACCCGAAGGTATCAGAGCACTTGGCATGAGCACCAGTTGCTTTACAGATGGACACATTCATTTTTTTTTTGTTAGGCAGGGGGAAATTAAGGGCCTCATTTACGAGGTTTTGCCATGGGGCATTGGTGCAGGCCTTTCTGCTGCACTGCCCTACGGCAAAAGAAATGGCAGAAATGTGTTGTATCTATCAGATACGGCGCATTCTTGACCTTTTCCCCTGCGCCGGAGCACAATGGGCTGCCATGCGCCAACGCAGGCACCTTTGCACCATGGTGCAAGGGTGCCTGCAATGCGGGGATGATTATTTTTGTGTAGGAAGGAAAAACAATCACAAGAGGCTTTTTCCTCTTTCTATGTGTGCTGCAGAATCCCTGGGGAGGCATAAGTTTTTGGCGCTGCCTCAGGGTTACGATTTCTCGTGACTCAGGGGCAGTGTCAAAAGCCATGGATGTTGCTGGAAACGCCCCCAGCAACACCAATTTCACGCCCCTTTAACGCAGAAAACTGCGTTAAAGGAAACGATATTTACGAGACAGCATTAAGCTAAAAAAAGTGGCTTAGTGCTGCCCCGTAAATATGGAGCAGGCTCCTGAGCCACAGAACGCCACAAAAAGTGACGTTGCGGCAGCACAAGGGGCCTCATAAATGAGCCCCTACGTGATTTGTCCAGAATCACAGGATGTTGAGTGTCCCTGCCGAGACTCGAACCCGGCTCCCCAGTTCCAAGGTCGACCGCTCGAGCCGTTAGACCACATCCTCTCACCAAGACTCTTCCATACTGGCATGTGTTTTAACCGTTGACTTTAATCGACTGTGTCCCAAATCCCATTGTCCACCTTCGCAATCATAAAAGAAGAGCCCCAGTGATTTTATTTGTTTGGCACGTGTTGGTAAGAGTTAGGATGTTTCCAAACTCAAATTCTGCAGCATTGACTAAAAGACTGATTACACTAGTAAGCCCCATACCATACAACGGGTTCTGTTGGCACTGGTCTTAAATGCAGCTGTCATTTAAACATCTCGGCTTTTATATTTTTCCTTTCCCTTCTAGGAAAGGGGGCTGTCTAACTTCCACTGGGGCAGAGTTCCAAAGTGTGGGGCTTTGGACAAAAAAGCTTGACCACCTTTACTGCAGAGATCAAACTGAAGAACTTTCTGAAGGGCTTCATTCTTGCTTCGCACGTTGCAAGAAGGTAGGTACTACTTATTTTAAGGGCCATATATATGGAAGCAAGGTCATGCAGGCACTTATAGTTCAAGCGGCCAACCTTAAAATTAATATGATCAATTACAAACAATTCTGTCGCCTACAAGGGCTGCATTTTTGGAACCTTTGCAGGCCCCTGATTTGAGGTTTTGTAAGGCTTGAGTGAAAGACGTTTCAATGGTAGAACATAGCAAAACCAAAGGGGATGATGGACGGAGTGTTGAACATTGCAAGCACTCACCCCCAGTCAACTGATCTGGGTTTAATTCATCATCATTCTTTAGCTCACTCCGCCACCCCAGTTCAGACATGGCCATATGAAAATCAGTCTGACCCTGTGCCTCATGGGAACGGTCCCAGGATGCTCGTTTCCGGTCCAGGGAAGACATGGTTTGGCAGTTCTGGCTGGACTGTTCCCATGAGGCACAGGGTCAGACTGATTTGCATATGGCCATGTCTGAACTGGGGTGGCAGGCACCGCGCTGTGCCTGTCACGTTGTGCATGCCAATGCGCAACATGCTTTATTTACATTGCGGCGGGTGCTGCTCACAGCACCGCCCACCGCAATGTAAATGATGCGGGATGCCATCGCCACTGTGGCGGTGGCATCCTAATTGACATGGCGGGACCGCCGCACCTCTTGCGGGCGACCCCGTTTGCCGTTGCGGTGGCGGATCGTAATGATACCCTAAGGGTATATTTCTTTTTGACTTAGAACCTTCCTAATGTTATATGGACTATGCAAAATAGTCTGACTGCCTGAGATGACTGATTCCCGACTGATTCCTGTCTAGGGTTTCTGTCGAGGATTCAAACCTCATTCACGACTTTGTGGATATAGTCTCCGGCTGCTACTTCCAATGACTGCTCACAGAATAGCCAAGCAAGGGAAGAAAGAGAAGGAAAAAGTCCTAGATTACTGCCAAGTACCCATCAAACACCCGTTGGCGCAAAGCAGCGCATAGCACAACTTTGCGTTACTTTAGGAACTTTCCAACACAAATCATGGTTTGCTTTGAAATCACTAGTAAATCTTGTCTTTACTAATAAGGATTGCGCTGAACATTGAGCTTGCAGATAATATGAGCCTGTGGTCTTGACTTAAACAATTATTTTCATACAGTTTGACGAAAATTGGGTTTTTATTAAAGACACACGCTCAAGTTATCCCATACAGTGTTGCCCACCTCGGTGTTTATTCCTGCTTTGAGATATATGTATGATATTTATTTTGTTTCAGATTGGAATGGTAATTTGTCTTTTTTAGCAAATGCTTTGCAATGTTATAAAATATTCTTATTCTTTTTTAAGTTAACAAACATGTTTGTGGAAACCTTGAGAGAAATTAATTTCAAGGTTCAATTATCAAGAAGGCAGGTTTAACCTTGCAGGAGGATAAGGACAACAGATATTTTTAGTTGCAATATTTATTTAAGGGCTTAACTACTATAAGTAAATTTGAGGAGTGCTTGTTTAATGTGTATTATGCGATGTTCAACAGAATAATTGAAGCAGCATTCTCGAAGTTTGGAGTATTATGGGTATTTTTGTTCTGTTGCTATGGAAACGCTTACTCCTATTCACTGCTTGAAGGGTAGAAATAGAACCATTATGCACCTCAGTGTTTTTAATAAAATCCTGTTTTTAATGAAACTATCAGCACAGAAATTCATCAAACTCCACAAGATTGTGCGCTTTCTGGGTTGCTCGGTAGAAGTGATGTTCTGGTCGGTGTCTTTTATCAGCAGTGAGTCTTGTGCAAGGACTTGTTGGCATTCATTTCCTGGTTCACTGCCGTAGCATTCTTCAAAATAAACTACGCTGGCTCTGATAGCGTATTCATCACTATGTGATACATGAGCAGCGTGCTACTCGCCAAAAAAAAAGTGCTTCAACACCCCATCAGGGGTAACAAGCGCTATATAAATACAAACCTTTTTCCCTCTTCTATCCTTCTGCATCCAAATAATTGACTAACCTATCCTCCACTTAAATCGCTTTCATATTTCACTATACTAATTCAACACTAATCCTTTATGGGTTCCGTAGTAGCGTGCTTCTTGCCGAAAAGCGCTTCAACGCCTCGTCAGGGGTAGTAAGCGCTATATAAATGCAATTACAATACAATGTATCAAGCAGTCTGACTTAGAGGCTCCCCCATCACCAGCACTCATGGCGACTTCAGCGCCCCATCAGTCATGTGCCATCTGAGACCAAGGCAAGTACAGAAACTATGATAGTAGAGCAACTACCTCTCCACAATTGTGCACCAGCCTCGCCCAAACCTTTACCCCTCACTCTAGGTCACCCCCTATCTCATTCTTCCAATCTGTGTTGGCCACCTCTCCCAGTCTTCCATCAAGAATATATATATATATATATATATATATATATATATATATATATATATATATATATATATATATTCTGCTCCAAAGGTTGTCCACCAGGTGAGTAGCACTCAATCAGCAGCTTTGTTTATGAAAGGCAGGGACGAGGATCCGCTTGTAGTAACTGCTCCGTAATGGAAATGCCTGACGCGTTTCGAAGCTCCTTATGCTTCTCTTCAGAGGCTTGAACGGAGACAGTGTGTGCAAACGCTGAACCCACTTCGCCATTTTCATATTGCACACCCACCAATGGGAAGCTCGAATGAGACTGTGCATTGCGGGTGCGCGAGTTATAGTTATATAGCTGAACTAACTATAATGGCCAAATTTCTCTGGTTTTGTACAAGTGAAATGTCCAACTAACTATAACGTCCCTGAAACCTATGGTTTTTTTCAGCGAATTTCAAAGGTTTTTTAAATGCTAATTTCTAACTATAACGTCCTTGAAACCTATGGTTTTTTCAGTGAATTTCTAAGGTTTTTTAAATGATAATTTCTAACTATGCCTACAGAGGTAGGACATGTGAAGAAAGAGGAACAAAGGCACAGAAAGAAGCAAGAGAAATGCAGAAAGAGGCAACAGAAGTCCAGAAAGATGAAGAAAAGTGCAGGAAGAAGCAAGAGATATGCAGAAAGAACCAACAGAGGAGCAGAAAGAGGCCTTGTTGCAAAGTCATCCTGTGCTCCAACTTTTTGCTGACGGGTACTGGTGGTAACTGACTCTGACTAACCAGGCCTAGAGCCACTGCTATGCTAAAACACACTTAGAATACAGTGAAAACACCTACATACACTAGTGAACACTATGCGTTGGGGTATCCCTGTGATTGGCATGACCTCCTCTGTAAGGCCCTAGTACATAATAGGGCAGGGGGATTAAAACTACCTCTAAGTCAGAGGTGCAGAAAGATGCTTCTTTAAGTAGTAGTCACGTTTGCAGAGTGGTGGAGAAAGGGTGCTGGGCCTCCGACTAGCATTCAGGAATTCCGCTGCGTAGGACTTACAGGAGGTACCAGGAGGGCTTCTTGGCCCCCAAACTCCCTCAGGAGTAAATTGGACTTCATCCCCCATCCCGTAGTCTGCCAGGAGGTGCGTTTGCAGAGTGATGGAGAAAGGGGGGGCATGGCCTCCGAAGACGTCTTAGCAATCCCACTGTGTGGGACTTACTGGAGGTAACAAGAGGGATAGTTGGCCCCCAAGGACATCCTTGGGGGCCAACTACCCCTCCTAGTCCCACACAGCAGCATTGTTAAGTACTCATAGCAGGCCACGCCCCCTTTGCCCACCACTCTACAAACGCGCTCCCTGGCGCGCTCTTGGATGGGGATTGAAGTCCCCTTCGCTGCTGGGGGTCCTTTAGGGGCCAACTAGCCTACCTCTTACCTCCAGTAAGCCCCACACAGTGGGATTGCTGAGAGGTGGACAAAGGCCACGCCCCCTTTCTCCACCACTCTGCAAACGCGCCCCCTGGCGCGTTCTAAGTTGGGGGATTAAGTCCCCTTGAATACTGAGGGTCCCTGGGGGCCAACTAGCCCACCAGGTACCTCCAGTAAGCACCACACAGCTGGATTGCAGAGAGGTGGTCCGAGGCCATACCTCCTTTTTACACCACTCTGCAAACGCGCCTCTTGACGCACTGCTGCTCGGGGGATGAAGTTCACTTGTGTCCTGAGGTCCTCAGGACACAAGAGGACCTCATCTCCCCACCAGCAGTGCGCCAAGAGGCTCATTTGCAGAGTGGTGTAAAAAGGAGGCATGGCCTCGGACCACCTCTCTGCAATCCAGCTGTGTGGTGCTTACTGGAGGTACCTGGTGGGCTAGTTGGCCCCCAGGGACCCTCAGTATTCAAGGGGACTTAATCCCCCAACTTAGAACGCGCCAGGGGGCGCGTTTGCAGAGTGGTGGAGAAAGGGGGCATAAAAATATCGACATATATTACCTACTGGCGGTCACCAGTAGGTAGTTATATATAAATATATATATAGTTAGGACCTCTTTTCTATTAAAAAACCAATATCTTTGGCGCCGTTTGACGAATCTTCGCGAAATTTTCCAGAAAAAAGGTTCACTTGGGTCAGGTCCTGTCTTGAAAGTTTCGGGGTGTTTCATCAAGCAGGAGCCGAGAAAAAAGGGGGGTCTCAAAACGTGTTTTCCCCATATTAATTTCCATAGGAAAAATTGGAACAGGCTACAGCCCGAACTGCTGAACGGAATCACACCAAATTTGGCAAAAAGGTAGGTCTTGGTCCAGAAAGCGACCTTTTTTTTTAAATGGTGTAAATCCGTTCAGTAGTTGCTGAGAAATTCAAGAAATAAAAATATCGATATCTGAGCACCGAGGAGGGTTCGCGGACCCTCCCGGGCACGAGTTTCCCTCTGATTGACTGCCAACACTCCAAACCAGGAAGTGTTGGCAGCCGTCTTGTGACTCTCTGAGTCACAGGAAAAAGGGGGGGAAAAAGTGAAAAATGAAGAAAAGGGGGCAGGGTAGAAACACCCTGACCCCCTAGGGCTGCTCAGGGGGTCCCACTAGGAGTTCCCTAGGGCTGCTCAGGGGTCCCACTAGGACCCCCAGGGCCCAAAAAAGCATTTTTTTTTATAATTTCAGATGAATTCGTGCTGGGTGCGCGAATCTGGCCGAAATTATTTTAAAAAACGAAGCGCGGGCTCCCGCGCTTCGTTTGTTAAAAAGCCCCTGGGTGGGCCAGGTCCCGGGGGCAATACTATATATGGTGTGGGGGCCCCCACAGCCCCGGGGACCGCCACCTCCCCGGGGCTTTATGATTTATGCATGGGGGCACGCGGCCCCCCCACAGCCCCGGTGACCACCACCTCCCCGGGGCATAATTAAAATAAGGGTGGGGGGCCTCATGGGCCCCCCCAAGCCCCAGGGACCACCACCTCCCCAGGGCTATAATGAATAATTAGTGTGGGGGGGCTTGAGCCCCCCCACACTGCCCCGGGGACCACCACCACCCCCGGGCACTAAATATTCAAATTCGGGGGTCTGTTACGGACCCCCGGCCCCGGGGACCATCACCTCCCCAGGGCTTTAGAAATTAAGGGAGGGGGGCAGCGCGGCCCCCTCCTGGAGCCCTTGATGGCCCTGAGGACCGCCACACCCAGGGCCGGCTCCTGCAATGTCCCGGGGTGCCCACCCCCGGGACATTGCTGTTTGCTATGGCAGGGCGGGAGCACGGCTCCCGCCCTGTCAAAGCAAACAATGCTTTGGTTTTTGAAAGCGAGAGCAGGAAATCTGCTCTCGCATCAAAAAACCAAAGCAGATTGCTTTTCCACAAGGGGAGCTGCATGTCAGCAGCTCCCCTTGTGGAAAAGCAATGCCAGCTCCCGCAGGAGGCGGGGAGCCAGCGGGACCATGGGGGCATTGGGGCTCCCCCCACGGTCCCCAACGGTGAGGCCAGGCCCCGGGGGATAGGGTCCCCAAGGGCCAGAAGTGGCCTGGGAGGGGGGCCACGTGGCCCCCCTCCCCTCTAACTAAATTTTTTTATTTGTTTTTTAAACAGTAAGGCCAGCCCCAGGTGATGGGTTCCCCGGGGCCATAATTGGCCTGAGGAGGGGGGCCACGCGGCCCCCCTCCAAATAATTAAAAAAGTAAATTTTAAAAAAGTCTGGCCATGCCCCGGGGGATGGGGTCCCCGGGGACGAAATTGGCCTCGGGAGGAGGGCCACGCGCCCCCCTTCCCGATTTTTCTTTTTTAAATTATAAAAATGGGTCAGGCCCTGGGGGATGGGGTCCCCAGGGCCCCAAAAATGAAAAAAAAGGGGCCACACAGCCCCCCTTGTAAAAAAAAATATCAAAAAAAGCCGGCAACTAGCCGGAGGCCATGCCCCCTTTCTCCACCACTCTGCAAACGCACCCCCTGGCGCGTTGTTAGTGGGGGAATTCATTCCCCTTGAATACTAAGGGTCCCGGGGGGCCAACTAGCCCACCAGGTACCTCCAGTATGCGCCACAGAGCTGTGTTGCAGAGAGGTGGTCCGAGGCCACGCCCCTTTTTACACCACTCTGCAAACGAGCCTCTTGGCGCACTGCTGGTGGGGAGATGAGGTCCTCTTGTGTCCTGAGGACCTCAGGACACAAGTGGACTTCATCCCCCGAGCAGCAGTGCGCCAAGAGGCGCGTTTGCAGAGTAGTGTAAAAAGGGGGCATGGCCTCGGACCACCTCTCTGCAATCCAGCTGTGTGGCACTCACTGGAGGTACCTGGTGGGCTAGTTGGCCCCCAGGGACCTCAGTATTCAAGGGGACTTAATCCCCCAACTTAGAACGCGCCATGGGGCGCGTTTGCAGAGTGGTGGAGAAACGGCGCATGGCCTTTGTCCACCTCTCAGCAATCCCACTGTGTAGGACTTACTGAAGGTAAGAGGTAGGCTAGTTGGCCCCTAAAGGACCCCCAGCAGCGAAGGGGACTTCAATCCCCATCCAAGAGCGCGCCAGGGAGCTCGTTTGTAGAGTGGTGGGCAAAGGGGGCGTGGCCTGCTACGAGTACTTACCAATGCTGCTGTGTGGGACTTACTTGAGGTAATAGGAGGGGTAGTTGGCCCCCAAGGAGGTCCTTGGGGGCCAACTATCCCTCTTGTTACCTCCAGTAAGTCCCAAACAGTGGGATTGCTAAGTCGTCTTTGGAGGCCATGCCCCCCCTTTCTCCATCACTCTGCAAACGCACCTCCTGGCAGACTACGGGATGAGGGACTCCTGAGGGAGTTTTGGGGCCAAGAAGCCCTCCTGGTACCTCCTGTAAGTCCTACGCAGCGGAATTCCTGAACGCTAGTCGGAGGCCCAGCACCCTTTCTCCACCACTCTGCAAACGTGACTACTACTTTAAGAAGCATCTTTCTGCACCTCTGACTTAGAGGTAGTTTTAATCCCCCTGCCCAATTATGTACTAGGGCCTTACAGAGGAAGTCATGCCAATCACAGGGGTACCCCAACGCATAGTGTTCACTAGTGTATGTAGGTGTTTTCACTGTATTCTAAGTGTCTTTTAGCATAGCACTGGCTCTAGGCCTGGTTAGTCAGAGTCAGTTACCACCAGTACCCGTCAGCAAACATTTGGGGGCACAGGATGACTTTACAACAAGGCCTCTTTCTGCTCCTCTGTTGGTTCTTTCTGCATATCTCTTGCTTCTTCCTGCACTTTTCTTCGTCTTTCTGGACTTCTGTTGCCTCTTTCTGCATTTCTCTTGCTTCTTTCTGTGCCTTTGTTCCTCTTTCTTCACATGTCCTACCTCTGTAGGCATAGTTAGAAATTATCATTTAAAAAACCTTAGAAATTCACTGAAAAAACCATAGGTTTCAAGGACGTTATAGTTAGAAATTAGCATTTAAAGAACCTTAGAAATTCACTGAAAAAACCATAGGTTTCAGGGACGTTATAGTTAGTTGGACATTTCACTCGTACAAAACCAGAGAAATTCGGCCGTTATAGTTAGTTCAGCTAACTATAACTCGCGCACCCGCAATGCACTGCTGATGACGTCACATATTACATCATTCATGACATGGTCAGTGACATCACTGATGACATCACTGATGACATCTCAAATGACATCACAGATGACATCTCAAATGACATCACTGATGACATCACTGATGACATCATCCACGTGATAATCTGATGCACCTCCTCACACCCTAATATAACCTTTGATACACCTACTCTAAAATACAGACTACCATTTTCGAAACCATAGACACACCAATACCAGTTACTACATACCCACTCACTGATTCATAGGTCTACACACACATCCACTCATTCACCCATAAAGTCACTCATACATGCGGTCACTCATCAGTACAGCACTATCATATGCACTCATACACCTATACAGACACTCACACACCGCCACTCATCCATAGCATTACTCACACACCTAGTCAGTCATGCAACAAATCAATCACACTTCCATTTACTCACCTATACAGTTATACAAACACCACCTCTCTTATTCATACAAATACTAACACATACTTACTCTCTTAAACAATCACTGATACACCCACACACTCATCCATACAGCCACTCTCACAATCAATCACTCTCACATATTGTTCATTTATATAATCCAACACTCATATATACTGCATTTCACATATGTACTTACTCACACATGCACAACTGAGACATCCATTCACTCACCAACACACCCATACACACACTCACCCACCCATACGGCCCTTCACAGATGCACTCTTGAACCCATACACCCAGTGAATCACCCACTCACACATCCATGCACGGAGTCACACACCCCCCACTCACCCACACAGACACTCAGGCACCCATACAGATACTCAGACAACCAATCAATAACCCATATAGACACTCAATTAGCTACTCACCAACCCATGCAACCGCATACACACCAACTGACAGACTGATACAGACATTTACACAGTTTAGTCACTAACCCATGCATTCAGTAAGACATGTTTAATCACTCACTTCTACAGACAGTCACACACTTACTAAATCATCCATTCAAACACTTATACACCCACTTACTCTTCAATACACCTTGGCATATATATATATATAAAAAATAATTAAACTTTTCAGAAACACACAGTCACTGGATGATGTCATCAGTGATGTCATCAGTGATGTCATTTGAGATGTCATCAGTGATGTCATCAGTGATGTCACTGACCATGTCATGAATGATGTAATATGTGACGTCATCAGCAGTGCATTGCGGGTGCGCGAGTTATAGTTAGCTGAACTAACTATAACGGCCGAATTTCTCTGGTTTTGTACGAGTGAAATGTCCAACTAACTATAACGTCCCTGAAACCTATGGTTTTTTCAGTGAATATATATATTTATACGGAAAAGATTGACAGATTGATAGCTCTTTCTCGATTCTGTGGGTGGTGGTGCATGGCCGTTCTTAGTTGGTGGAGCGATTTGTCTGGTTAATTCCGATAACGAACGAGACTCCTCCATGCTAACTAGTTACGCGACCCCCAGCAACACTCCGCCCAAGGACCCAGAGAAATCAAGCAGGAAAAGGCGAAACTACCGGCGAAGACAGAGGAGAAAGGCAAAACGAAAGACCGGCCCCCAACAAGAAACGGGGACGGGGCAGGGGCTGGTGGAGGAACAAAAAATAATGTCCGATGCGGAAATTGAAAGAACAGTAATAAATTTGACAGAAATTAATTTAAATAAAGCAGAAAAACAAATTTTAGCATTGGGCTTGTCGTTCTGCCCGGAATCTAATTTTGACTATGCGAATACTCGAATGGACATATACAAATTCATTCGTAAACTAAAATTAAAAAAGCAGTACGCATTGTTACAGCAACCCAAAGTAAATACAGATGAAGGGAATGCTCCCAATGAGCGTGAACAAGTTAACATTTCAGAGCAAAATCTGCTGGATACCTTGGTGGCACTGCAAGAAGAAAATGGGGAAACTAACAGCCAAAGAATAAATCAATCCCTGACACCAGTAGAGAAAACAAAGTCAACTCCTTTCAAGAAAAAATCAACCTATACTCCCGTCATGATGAGGGACGGCATAGACATATTCAATGAGAATGTGGTACAGGAAATAAAGAAATTGAATTTTAAATTGCAAAAGCAAAATCAAAGGAACAAAAAGAATGTAAAAAATATACAATACCACCAATTGATTTCTAAACTTCAGAAAAACGACAATATCATTGTGCGGGGTTCTGATAAAGGAGGGAATGTGGTTTTGTGGACCAAGAAAGACTATGTAGAGGAGGCCATGTCTCAATTGAGTAATAGGGAATGTTATCACATCAGCAACTTCCCAGGAGTAAGGGAAATCTACAAGGATTTTTATAACAAATTGGTTGCTTGGAAGGGTGCGGGACTCCTGACCACGGATGAATATAAATTCATCAGAAATGACCATCCCCGGGTACCCAACATATATTTCATCCCGAAAATCCATAAAAGTACCACAAAGCCTCCAGGGAGACCGATTATATCGGCACAGAACAGCCTCCTAGAGAATGCATCAGTCTATGTGGACTATTTCCTGCAAGATCTGGTCAAAAGACTACCATCTTATATCAGAGATACAAGCGATTTTATTTTAAAATTGACAGATTTCGAGTGGAAAGAAAATGATTTATTAATGAGCCTTGACGTGGTGTCATTGTATACTTGTATCAATCACAAGGATGGGTTACGTGCTCTGGAATTTTATTTTAGAGCCAAGGATGGTACATTGTCAGCCCATAGTATGATGTTGATGAACATGATTAGTTTTTGTCTTTATAACAATGTATTCTTATTTGACAAAACGTTTTACCAACAAATGCGTGGGGTAGCTATGGGGGCCAGCTTCTCTCCCAGCTATGCATGCTTCTTCATGGGCTGGTGGGAGAAGCTGGTCCTCGAGACACTATACAAAAGTTACATGGATAAAAATGTGAAGGTATTTTATCGCTACATAGATGATTTGTTCTTTGTATGGGAAGGAATGGTAGAGGAAGCAAATGAATTTGTTACAGCTATAAATACCAATAACATTAACTTGAAATTTACTTCCTCAATTAATGAGACCAACCTTCACTTTCTAGATGTTGAACTGTATATAAAAGACAACAACCTGGAAACTAGAATTTTCAGAAAAGAAACAGCAGGAAATTCAGTGTTGCACTCTACGAGCTTCCACCCCAGACACCTAATTGAAAGTATCCCCTATGGGGAAATGATAAGAATAAAAGGGTGTGCAGTAATCCCGCTGATTTACTGATGGCACAACTAGAAAGCAAAAACGATTTTTGGCTCGGGGATACAGTAGGAGAACCGTAGAGGCAGCCATAACCAAGGTTAATAAGAAGGATAGAGCCCAGTTATTGCAAACGGGTAAGAGGGATGAAATGGCTATGGAACCTCAAAGAACCGGAAGTCAGATTAATTTTAACGTACAATGCCCAGCAAAAGAGATCAAAAAAATAATGCAACGAAACTGGCAAATAGTCAGAAGTGACCCGGTAATAGGGGATACTTTATCACCATATTTAAGGGTAACATACAAAAGAGCGCCATCCATGCATAAGAGTCTGGTCAGTAGTAGTCCTGAAGTCAAAGAACAAAGAAAATGGTGGCTTCAAAATGGATTTGTCAAATGTAAAAACTGCAAAGCCTGCCAATATGGCGTAAATAAGAAAACATACAAGTCAGCATTCAGCGATAGAGAATTCGAAATTGATAAACCACTGAACTGCAAAACTGAATATGCCATTTATGTGTTGGAATGCTCTTGCAACCTTAAATATGTGGGCAGCACTAAGCTGCCCGCCCATAAGAGAATATTGCAACACATAAGAGCAATAAATAACTACGACCAGTCTTATCCAGTTGCGAGACATTTTAGGGAGGTGCATCAAAGCAATCTAAAGAACCTCTCATATTACCTGATTGACTCTATTCCAATCAATAGAAGATGTGGAGACAGGGAAGGACACCTTAGAAAAATGGAAACTAGATACATATTGAATCTCGATAGCAAAGCCCCGGGAGGTCTTAATATAACGGAGGACCTTTATACTTGTCTATAAAACACCCTGAATTGATGTGAGGAATTAATGAAGTTTAATGGTAATAAAATCAGTCCTGCGTCAATCCCTTTTGAAAACAATACCAGAATTTACTGAATTATTTTAGCCTCTTTTGGGGTCAACAGGTCTATAGATCTAGGATGTTAAACACATATGAAACAGGAAACAAATTTCAAAATTGAACATTTTTATAGCAAAACATTGGCCGCCCAACCAACCTAAACCATGGATATATGGTTTTTTAAGGATCACCACTTCAAGCACTTTTATTAGAAAAATGAGAAAATGAAAAACATGTTTTTAAAAAAGTAGTGGTCAAACAGGTGACGGTTTTTTTTAAATATTTTTGTAGGTATCACTAGCATTTTAATGAAACTAATTGGAGGCTTTGGTAGGTAAGGACTGGGGAGCCCAGAACAGGGCACACATACGGACCCAGACTATCATCAAATATGGTTATATTGCTGCATTTATGCAAATATAAAATGATTTTGGGAACATTTTGAATTTAAAACCGATTTCTGTAAAAATTAGGCCCAATTCCCTTTCTTACATTTTAAAGGAATATTTATTTATATATTTATTCGAAATTATTGTCATGAAATGTATTGTATTTATTATAAATGGTATTTTAATATTTTTA
This sequence comes from Calotriton arnoldi, assembly GCA_963921515.1. Taxonomy (NCBI): domain Eukaryota; kingdom Metazoa; phylum Chordata; class Amphibia; order Caudata; family Salamandridae; genus Calotriton; species Calotriton arnoldi. The sequence continues at coordinate 30,513 of CAWUFW010020840.1, forward strand.
ATACTGTTCTTTTATATTTCATGAAGATCCATAAATTACAGATTGTCAGTAAGAATCTATAAATGTTTAACGTTGTATGGGAAAGATAAGGTCAACCATCTGTTTTTAAGCAGTATGGTCCATGGTTTTTACTGAATGCATTTAGGCATGTGAATTCCAAAAAGAAGGAAGAAATCAAAAGTATGTTTTCTATGCCTACCTCCATTGCACCAATGACGTAATGCACTAGTCACTTTAAATGGGTGGGGAGCTAATACTAGCGTTGTCATGTGATCAAGGTCTGGCTGGACCGAAACGCGTAATGGCCGACACTAAATGAAATAAACAAATTGCACTTATCTCGTGGTCCGTGTCTGCTTATACCGACGAAGAACCGGTGGAGCAAAGGCAGTTTGGCTTGGATATATATATATATATATATATATATATATATATATATATATATATATATATATTATATATATATATATATATTATCGGGCCAGGGGTGGGTTTCTCATAATATTGACTGTGAAGAATTCCCCGTTTCATGGATTATGTGCTTTTTATAACCTTAGACTTTATGCTTTTAATGTGGAATGAGGCTGCTAAACAAGACTAAGCCAATATATCCTCTAGAGATCCATTTGCGTCCACTCCAAGAACATTCTGTTCTGACCTCACAGGAAGTCAGAACAATAGGGTCACAGTATGAGATGATAAGCATTAATTGGTATCCTGTTGTAAAGTAAATTGTAGAAGTACAATCTGCTCTGCCCGGTTTCATTTATGCTTTTGTTATGAGAGCCTGTGCTGTGGATTGGTTATCACCCAGTCCATAACTATGTCTAATGGTTTGCAATGTAATACAATATTAATGTGGCCTGTCTCCCATAAATAAAAATGTAAATCTAGCTGAACATCCATAAACTGAATTTGGTGGCAGTGATTAATATATATACACAATGATACAAATGTTAAGTTTTCCAAGAAATGCAAAATTAAAGGAGAAATTTTAATAATATTTTATTTTTGAACTGTAGGAGTTTGTATATTTCTCCTTGTCTTGATTAAAATAAAGAGTACATAAGTAGTGCTACAGAAAACTCTCACCAGCTTTAGCAAGAGGTCCTACTGCAAATTCTGCCAGTGACAGAAATCAAAGCATCGCTGAACAGAGATACGGCTTTAGTGAGTGGACCTGTGAGGAATTAACCAGTGTATGCCAGAAAAGCCATGATTGCCTTTTCCTTCTCATTCTTTTCAAATGAATTGCACCCCCACCTCTGCTTTTCTAGTTGTTTTTGGGTTTTCCTGCTTGTTCACTTCACAGTGAGTAAAGAACGTCTTAGAAGTGGATTGGGCTGAACTGACTGACAGGGAGTGGAGTTGTGTTTTAAGGGAGAGGTCTGTCTCACTTACTGAAAGTTCCACCATGCTGACTTTCTTCTTCAAGAAATACAATACATGAAAAGGGATAGTATTACAAGTCACTTTCCCAAAGGAGGAAGTATCATTATATTCAGCGAAAGGAAGTGTGGGGAGTGTTGGAACTAACGTGAAATGATAAAATTCCTCTACCAGGGGAACACCACAATCTGAGGAGGATGAGAACAGAAGACACTGTTCTGTGTCTTTCAGAAGACATTTTGTTAAAGATTTTCTGGTACCATTTTGTGCTGGGGCTAAGATCTAAAATGCCCAGCATATGACAAAATCCCACAAGAATTTGAAGGGTTGTCAAGAGCTAGTCAGACAGTGGTAAAGTCAGAAGTTGACTCCGATTGAACACCACCGTGGATAGAGGGTGTGGGAAATGGAGCCAGTGGAGGCCTGAGAACCAGGGGATACATGGAGTTGACTGTACACTGTGCTGGAAAAGAAGGCCAAGGTGACTTGCCTCCTGTATCATGCCAGTCTGGAGGCCTGCACAGGGTACTCCAGGTCGACCACCTTAAACCCCGTTATCACATGCCTGACATTGCGATGCAGTTGTTGACATACAAAGAGAGGAAGAGGACACTGAGTTGCTCCCTGGTCTGCTATAACATGACAAGGAGGGCTTATTGGAGATAGTGGTACTATCTGCCACTCTGACAGAACAGCAGCAGCAACACTGTCATCAGTTATTTTACCACTTTATGGTGCTGTTCTTGCTGACACCTAATTTGGTGCAACCAAGACAGTGACACAAGTGACAGCATGCCTGTTAAAAGCAAGATGTACGGGCTGTCTGACAAAGTGAAGGCCATCATCAAAAAGGAAGCCTTCAAGATTTTGTCCACGGGGGTGACTGAACCCTCTATTAGTCTTTGGTCCAGTACCAAATTCCCCAATGGAAGCATTGATTCCACAAATCATACTCTCATTGTATCACAGGGGGCTTAATGTCATCACCAAGACTGACACAGATCATTGACATGTTAGAGGCTGCCAAGTTCGTATGCACCTTTGAAGTGACTTTGGGTTACTGGCAGATTCTCCAGAGGATACAAAGTAGAGGTCTGCATTTTCTACATCCAAGGCAACTTTCAGTTTACAGTGAGGCCTTTTTTAGTGATTATTGCCCATGCTACATTCCAGACTAATGTTAACCAAGTTCTGTCTGGACTAGAATACTTCAGTGTTGCCAACCTGGATAATTACATAATTTCAGCCAGGTTGGAATGACCAATGTGTTCAGTTCAAGGAGGCGCATCAAGCTATGAAGCAGCAGGCTTCTGAATCAAGGCCAAATGTCAGATAGGGCAGGAATCTATGTTGTACCTTGGCCATCAGGTTGGCTGAGGTTGTGTCCAGTCTCTCAAGTGCAAGATCCCAACCATCATGGCTCAAGAGACTTCTAAGGCCTTCATGGGTACTATCACAGGTTTGTTAAAGTGTATGGGAGCATTGCTGCGCCCTTGAGGGAGCTGACATTTTAAAAGCACCCAATAAGATTACTCAACAGAGGAACATCAGAAGGCCTCGGAAACCCTGAAAAAGGCATTGTGTACAGCACCTGTGTTTAGCACCTAACTATAACAAGGAGTTTGTTGCACAGACTGATGCTTCAGAGCATGGCACAGTGGCTGTAACTTCCAGGTTGAATGATGAAGGGCAGAACAACCCTTTCACGTTCATCAGCAGGTGGCTATTACCCACACGGCAGCAGTGGAGCAGCATGGAAAGAGAGGCCTAGGTGGCCTATACCAAGGCTGCCACATTTGTTTGAGAGTCATTTTTGTCGATCGGACCCACCACAGACTATTTAGGTGGCTATTGCAGATGTGGAAAAGAATCCTAAAGTGTTAAGGTGGTCCATTTCTCTACAGGAAATCCATTTTACAGTGGAATATCACACTAGTGCTGAACATTCCAACTTGGATGCACTTCTTAAATTCCTACACCTTGGCGATGAGGACTCCCATAGGGGGTGCTAAATTCTCACCCAACAAGCAGCAATAGCAATGTGAATCTCTTTGAATGTTTTCCTCTATTTATTTTGACTGAATTTGCTGATATTTTTGACTCTCGCCTCTAGGAAACTTCTAAACATGCTCCCAGAGCATGTTATTTTCACTTAAACTAGATAAAAATGTTTACTTCGGAATGGTTTATCTGACCATACATATCTGCCATACAGTAATATGGCACAGCTAAACGCACCTGGAGCCTTAAGTTCTGATGTTACAGATGAGCTGCAGTACACATTTACCCCACTTATAGCAGCTAACACAAGTGCCGGTAAACTGTTTTAGACAAGGTGAAAAATGCGTATTTGTTAAATAGCTGAAGCACTTGAATTTAATGTTACGTATAACAGAGAATATTTTATGAAAATCGTTAATTTATGCCTGAGGTAGGGCAACACCAAGAATGACAACTCCCCGGGAGGGCCTCCCACCCAACCCCTGCAGTTACTGCGACGAGGCTTCTTCTGCCCAGAGCTGGCCTGGATAGAACGTAAATGATTGCCATTGGAGTCCTGTGGAGACAAAGGTTCTAGCTTCCTAGTGGACCTCTAAGAGAAAGAATGGGTTATAAGTGATACTTCCCATCAGTCTTCTTCCTCCCTTATGCCTATCAGTGAAATGTGAGAGAGACATAGGGCCTGCATAAAAAAGAACTGATATGGAAAGGCTATTTCCACCATGCAGTGCTAAGATCAGAGGTTGTTTTTGAAGCTGCCCAAAGTCCAGCCAGACTGCCTCCCACGACTAAAAGAAGGGACAACACCTCAGAATCTGCAAGGGTGTGTTTGCTAGACATTTAACCAGTGACACCGTCCTCTGCTTGGGAATTGGTGGCTCTAGACCCTGGCCCTAAGATTCTTGCATTTTGAAAGACATCCAGGGGAGGGTTACCTGGGATAGATTACAGTATGGCTGACTGGAACTGGTGAGAAAGTGGGCAGGGTGGACTGAAAAAATCCCTTATAGCTTGGCAAATTTCACTATAAGAAGTGGCTTCACCCCCAGCTCTTTGGAACACGGTTGGACTTGGTGAAGACCAAGAGTGGGTTGCTCTGTTGTCTAGTTGCCTGTGGAAATGACAAAGGCTTGGCAAAGGAAAGGAATGGTTCTCTGTTGAAGTACCAGCTGTTCAATTGGAGGTGGAACAGGGCAGGACTGTATGGAGCCCTGGCTGGTTTGAGTGAGTATGGTGGTTGCTCATTACTCATGCGCCCTGGTGCCCATGGAGCTCTTCTTGGAAGTCTGAGGGCACTTTGAGTCACCACGAAGAAGATATTCAGCTTTTGAAAAGGTGGGAACCGGACTATTGGTCATGATCCGGAAGCCAAGGTGCTGATGGATTTGTCTCCAGCAAGGCCACCGTGGTGATGGTCTCACTTAGGACTCTGTGAAGATTGAAAGCACTGGAAGGTGCCCACTGGTAACTGGACTGGCTCTTTCCTGACCTTCTGGTCTGTGTGAGAGCAAAAGCAGACTAATGTGCTGGTAACCCCATTTTGCTTTGTAAATAGGAGTGGCCTGCAGAGGTCACTTCTGGGTAATGCAGAGGAAGATCTGTTGTTTCTGACATCTCATTTGTACTTATATTTGTTTGTTGACAGTTTACTCAAAAATCCATACATCCAGAATGCTTTATCCAAATGTTGACATTTTGGTCTTGTTGTAAACTATTTTTTTCCTTAAACTAAATTGGTAAATTAATTTTACTGATTAGTTACCTGCCTTTGAAGCTACTTTGTTGCTGTTTGAATCTTTCAATTGTGCCTCTTGGCACAAATAACTGTCATCCAAGAGGAACCAAGGTTTTCTCATTAAAACTGTATTTATGTAACAAGGCACTGGAGAACTACTGCGGTAGCAGCCTCTCCCTCCGGCATTAATCCTGGAACCCAGAATGGCTGCTGACTACTGGAGTTTTACAAGTAGAAAACGAGTACTTGGAGTGAGAATTTGGTGAATCTACACCAGTTAAGTGGGCATAACTTCTTTGGTTTGGGCTGCTGAGTCCTGCTTTGAAAAGTATTTACTTAGGTCTGTTGTGCTTGGAAATTCATAAAGTCCAGCAAGAGAAGACGACTGGCAACTATACGATTTTCAAGTTAACGGGTGATTTAGAAGAAATTTGTAAATGTTGTTCCAGTGGAGGTAACGCCCCAACAACTTTAGTAAGCGACTGGGCCACTCTACCAGTTCTAGGTATAGAGGCTACACTGATGAAGTTGGAATACCAGTTTACACATCCAAGAGCCAGCAATGTCACCTCAGAAAAGTAGACTGCTGCACTTAGGTAACTTATTCCGTCCAAGTCTTCCAGCCTCTATAAACACCCTTGGGCAAAGCCCTATGTTAAATACTCTGGGGCAGATTTACAAGCCCCTTACGCCACTTTTGCGCCTCCGTTGCGTCACTTTTGTGACGCAGCGGCGGCGCAAATCATGCGCCATGCTGCGGGGGATTTACAACGTGACGCATCTAGGGAGATGCGTCACGTTGTAAGCTCTGCGCCACATGAAACCTGCGTCAGGTTTCATGTGGGCGTGCCGGCGCAGGGGGGCGTTCCTGCGCAAGGAAGCCCCGTAAAGTGACGCAGTGAAATCTACAAGATTTCACGGAGTCACTTTACGTCCCTGCTGCGTCAAATCCTTACGCCTGCTTCAAGCAGGCGTAAGGAGTGACGCAGCATGTTAGGTATAGGGCACCCCTGAGCAGTACTGGAGTTACGTCGCACTTGCGACACGTCTCCAGTACTGCGCCACCCTTCCGCCGACAGATGCGTCACGCATCTGTTTATCCTTGCGCCATGATGCGCCGCATTGTAAATGCGGCGCATCTGTGGTGGCGCAAGGGTAAACTTGCGTCACGCATCTTCCCTGGCGCATCCCTGCTGATTTGCAGGGATGCGCCAGGGAACGTAAATCTGCCCCTCTATGTGTACTTCTGCCCAATAAAGGCGGTTTTGATAAGAAACTATTTTCTTGGTGCTACTTGCTCCATCATTTCCGCCACCAATTAGGCACATTCCCCTTGCAATGCTCCAGCGCCAGCCTCTCAAAAAACACTCCAGAACTGGTTGCCTGCCACTGCCGGCTATCCATCCAGAGTGAAGACTGCTCAGCCCTCCAACCACATGGTGGTATTCTCTCCCAAACTCATATCCTAGGCTGTCTGCTTCTTCCACCTTCACCGCTATCGTACCAGTCTGCCCCTGGTTTCCACCCCAGGCTACCAGCCCCTCCAACTTCTACAAAAGGGACGCTGACTCTCAAAGTTCTCTAATGAGAGCCCTCGCCATATGGATATCAGCCACTTTCAGTCCTTCAACCCATGGATACCAGACTCTACAGGTCCTCCACCCTTGTGGTACCAGCATCTCCCAGCCATCCATCCAGATGTGTAGTCATGCTGGCAGGACTTGGGGGCAAACCTTGTAAGAAATTATACTGCTTTTCTTTGGATTAGTGACTGTCCAAATAGGCTGCTAATGGCTCCTTTAAAAGCTTTTAGATAAGGGAATTATTGAACAAATCTCTGCATAGAATGTCAGTGCACATATAAGGACACAATAATTTGGAAATACAGAAAAGAGCAACTTGTTTCTGAATCACAAATTACACAGAAGAAAAAGGTGAATAATTTTCATTTCAAACTACACTGCCAAATACTGAAATACATTTCAGTACAGGTTAACATTGTGTGGTTGCTCTTGCCCCAAAAACCTTTGTACCCTTATAGAGCCCTTGCATAAAATATACCCAAGCATAGCACGAGGCATTAGGATTGGGACTCTTGAATGATGTTACATATCCGCTTTACAACATTTCGAGGCCATAGGGTATGCTCCACCCCCATCAGTGGTGGCTCGCATAGGGCGTGCTGCGGGGCAGTGGGGCGGGGGAGGGGCAGGGTGGGGGGTAGTAAACTCGGACATACGGAGGAACGTAATAATTACTTTCCTCCGTTCCGTCGTATGTCCGAGTTTACTACCCCCCACCCTGCCCCTCCCCTGCCCCGCCTCACCGCCCCGCAGCACGCCCTATGCGAGCCGCCACTGGCCCCCATGTCTTTCCCAGATCAGGATATGCTTGAGAGAAGAACTACCTATGCTTGAAAGATTTTCTTTTGGCCCTTTAAGTATGGAGGGACACAGACATTTCAGACATACATTAAGTATGGTATTTATTATGGAATCCTGGTCAGATAAATGGAAAATGGTGATGGAGCCTGATTAGTTCCCATTATCGATTGGATATGCTGACATCATGAAAAATTCCATGGGTGGGCAAGCACTCCCATGAGGGAGCTTGTTTCCAATTGGACAAATTGGCCCTCTATCCCTAGTCACCCTAGAGAAAGGATGATCTATAAGGCCCCAATGCAATAAACACTATCATAATTTGAATAGTGGGAAAGGAGTTTGCGCTTCCAGCGGGACTGCAAGTCCTAGACACCTCAGAGGGTCCAGGTGGCGGCCCTTCCAATCAGATGCACCTGGGGGCCCCACGCGTTATATAGCACTTTAGCGTTACCCGCTGTGAGGGACACGCGCAGGCCGCGCCCAGACTAAGGGCGGGCCCATCTTGCGCCTGTCAGCGACAGTAAGAGGCAGGGCTGGGCCATCCTCTTGGCTCTTAAAAGTGTTCACTTTTGATGCTGGGAAAGTGCTCTGATCCATTACAAGGTACTTTTAAAGTGACTGATTTGACTGTGTACGGTGCCTCGAGGTTCTGTTCCAACATTCATTTTATTACATGTGTTAAAAGCTTTTATGAGAGGGGAGGCTGAAAGACTTGCAACTAGCTCTGCACGGGTCTGACTTGCATTGACTGCCACGCCAGCCCCTTTTTCACAAAATTTGTTAAGTTTGTTATCTTCTTCACTCCCATCCTTTTATGCCAAGCAAGTGTTGGGAGACTATGGGGGCCCACGGGGAGGCGTTGTCGTGTGACTGGTTCCTGCAGCTTCTGCAAGAGCATGGAGGAAGATCTGGGACGCTCTTTGCTATCGTTACAGTTGTGTGTCCGGGTAGGCAAGGACTTTATCCTTCCATAAGTGGTGACTGCAAATAGGCCTTCTTCTGGAGTGGGTGATTAAGGTTGGGAAGTCAATTGTACCCTTTAGTTGGCTTTGGGGCTTGCTGGACTACAATCCTATGACCTTGTGCATCTGGGTGTTCTAACAATTTTTTTACCTGTTATAAATAGATTAGCCAAAAATGGGCAAAAGAAAGGCTGTGAATGGGGCATAAAGGGCTTCAAATGCCAAGAAATCTTCTATTTCGGCAGATGATAACTGCATCATAGATAGGATTAATAATCCTATATCAAAATGTGCATATATTATCTATTCCAACCCCCACCCAGGTAGTAAAAACACTAATCCCACTCCAGTTGAACCTGCAAAGCCTATACCTGGAATGTGTGAGAAACTCCAATCTTGGGTCAGCACTCCCTCTCTGAGGGAAATAACTGAGCTCCCCCTCACTGCTAGCCCTGAGAAGTCTCCACCCATTCGGGTCATTGACGAAGTCGAGCGCTGTAATCGCTATTCTGCTCTTTCTATAGAAGATGCCATGATAGAGAGGCCTCAAGTAGAAAGGTCGAGTCTATCTAACTCAGGGATTTTAATAATGCTGCAGAGGTTGATGGGGTAATTGGGGAGCTGAGGGATCAGGTCAAGGCACTCCTTAAGGTAGTTGAGAATCTCGATGGGAGTAACAGCAGAGGGAAGGCATCGAGCCAACCTGGGAGGAAGGAGGGGACCGTGCGGGGTCCTCTATTACATATGGGGACATTAATTATCTGAACTCCACAGCCCCCCACTAGCAGCCACCACTAGTTAACTCTACCCCACCCCCCATGCTCTGCCAGTTCCTTGTCACTGCTCATACATCAATGTAGAACGGGTGGGTTTTCAAGGCAGTTTCCCTAGAGCGGGTTTGCAGGAGAAGGCTGCAAGTACAGGCCCACTGTGGGGGAGGGGCTCATTGGGTTCTTGCGAGCCCCTACCAAGACACCCTGTATGTCATATACCAGAGGGTAGATTCATAATGATTTCTATAGCCTCAAAAAGGCTGGGGAAATCCCGGCCATGGTTTACTTCATGCATGTTATGTTATGGGGTTTTGTTGAGCGCACATTTCACCCGAAGGTCTCAAAGCGCTAGCCTGTCATGGGAAACAGTGATGGAAAGGAGAGGAGGGCTGACTGAGAAAAAAGTAGACTCAAAACAGCCAGGTCTTTAGAGTCTTGCGGAACTTTCTGTATTCACAAAAGGCATTTAGTAGTAGTAAAGTTAGGAATCCTAACTTTACTACTACTAAATGCCTTTTGTGAATACCGAAAGTTGTAAAGTTAGGATTTTGTCTCAGTTTAGTAGTAGTAAAGTTAGGAGTCCTAACTTTACTACTACTAAATGCCTTCTGTGAATACCAAAAGTAGTAAGTTTAGGATTTTATCTCAGATTAGTTCTGTGAATCGGCCCCGTGGTGTTTAATCCATTTTTACAGGAGTGGGTTTACATCTTTTTGTGTGAATGCGTCCAAGTCTGGCAGAGGCAGGCCTTTGGGAGGGCTTGTAATTTTATTCAAAACTGCACTCCAGTGTAAAATTAATATTGTACCCAATTGACTCTCCTGATATCCTAGCAGTCAGGCTGGTGCTTCCTTCTGGTCTATCGCAAAAAATCTTCAATGTCTACAATGGAGCGGGAGTTTGTAATGCTGAGTCTAGGATACTTAATGTACTAGAACATGCCCTTTCTGAACATTTGGGGAGTGGTTTACTGTTGGTGTCAGAAGATTTTAACGACACTTTCGAACCGCTAGCTGCCACCTCCCATGACTTAACTGAGGATTGGGACAGACTGTGGGGTATCCCGCAAATGTATCTACTGACTATGAGATGGACACCCAAAGCTGCCCAGGTATTGGCACTAACATTAATTTTTGACCTCAGAGCTACAAATGGTAGAACCCCCTCAGATCACAAGGACAAGATGACCTATAACATGCCCGGTCGTAGGAGTAGAATTGACTACTTTTTCACAAATATAAAGCTCTGGCCTGCTATAGTGGTCATGGAAGTGCACAAATCGAGTAGACAGTGACCACCATACCCTTAGCTTGACACTTTTGGACAACCTAGTCCAGATATCTGCATGCCAGGGAAATAGGGATCTAAGACACCTTTTGCATATTAACAACCGGACATCTATCAGGTGGGATTGGGTGGAAAAAATCCTGCAACCCTAGAGATAGTAAAACTAAGAGTAAATCTAGAGGTCGAACTTTTATCTCAGCTACCACTTGAGTGTAGGACTGAAAGATTTAAAAATAGCCATGAATTATTATTTACCCAGGTAAGGGAGCTGTTAGCTCAAGCTAGATGTAAACGAAAGCCAGTGCCTAAACCCGACGCTTGGTACAATGGAGCTTGCAGGTTAGCCAAAAGCGAGCTCCTAGTACCAATTAAATCAAACTCTCAATTAGAGAGAGCAAGATGCAGGTCATGATATTGGCAGGTACTGGCCCAAGCAAAAAGGGATTGAGAGAGCTCGATGTGGCTGTCTCTACATGAAGCTCTATCAAAAATAATAAGGACTTCTGGAGGACTGCCGCTGTTTGTTTAAATGGCCATAAAACTGAAATAGATTTTGTGTACAACCTCAAGAGCGGGTGGCCCATTTCAGTAAACTGTACACTAATGTGTGTGCCACAGATAAGGAAGAAAGTGCGCCTTTAGGAAACGTGTAACTCCAGCTCCCTTTCCTTTTCGTTAAATGAAACAATATGCAATTAATTCTTGTGTCCCTGCTCGTGACCCAGGTCTGGACATGATTCCAAACGATTTATATAGGGCAAATCCGGAAATTTGTGGGCCATACATAAATTTGCTCTCTAACACGATCCTCTCTGGTATGGATATCCCTTCCTCGTAGAAATTAGCAGAAATTATAACAATATACAAGAAGGGGGATTTCTCCAACCCAGGGAACTACATGCATATAAGCCTGATTGATGCCCTCCAAAATGTTTTTGCAAGCAGGTTTTAGCACATTTACAAGACTGGATTAGTTAAGAGAGTGTCTTGTCAGACTGGCAGGTGGGCTTTAGAATCAATGTAAGCACTACAGACCAGGTTTTTTGCTTTATCTGTATTTACTGGAAAAAGGTGATGATTAACAAGGGTAAACTCTACGTTGCATTTGTGGATCTCCGATCTGCTTTTGATCTGGCCCCCCTAGGGGCACGTTGTGGAGGGTGCTGGAATTAATGAGAACACCCACCCCCATTGAACATCTTAATAAGACTGCATGCAAACAACCTCACCCAAGTCAGTTGGGGGAAGGAAGGGGCATTGACAGATCCCATCCGCGTAAATTGTGGGGTCAGGCAGGGGTGTGTTGTGGCCCCTACCCTGTTCACCTTATATATCAATGGAAGGATTGAGATTGTGAACAGGGACAGCTGTGATGTGCCCAAATTAGGGGGGCAGGAGGGATCCTGCCCTCCTATTTGTGGACTTCACCCTGCTGATCTCCAAGACGCCACAGGGGTTGCAACAGCTATTGACGACCTTCCAGTTGTTTTGCGAAGAGTGGGGCTTGGATCTTAACAGCTCCAAGAACAAATGCGTGTTTTTTTCCAAACTGAAGGTGATTCGATGCAAGAGATGCCTGCTGGTGGGTGATATCATAATAGACGTGGTGGCTGGATTTGACTACCTAGGCATAAGACTTACACCAAATTTGTGCTGGGCACTGCATTTGGAACATGCACAGTTGTCCCTAATTCAGCACACTGCAAACACAGCAATAATTCATAGGAACACTACATCTAGAAGGGTGGCCTTAGACCTCGAGATCTACAACATCAAGGCTATGGGGTCGGTCATGTATGGGGCAGAGTTATGGGGTTGCATGAATACACAGAGTTTTACTTTAGTGGAGCACAGGTTTCTAAGATCTCTATTAAATCTTCTTGCAAGTACCCCATTGACCCCTCTGTATCTCGACCTCTCCCAATGGAGGATCTCTAAAAAAATCGAGTGCAGATTCCTTACTTTTTGGCATCGATTTTGGTCTACCCCAGCTTTAGATTCCTATTGGGTGGTCCTTGGAGATCTTATGGCTTCCCAACGTGTCAAAAAAATCCCTTGGTTTTGAATTGTCAAGGGTCTACTTCAGAAATTGGGCCTAGAACTATACTGGTCTTCTCCTAAGAAATTGTGTACGATTTCCAGAGCCAGTATAAAAGCAAACTATTCGGAGTGTGTCGCTGTTGAAAATGTGTTGTACTGTAAAGGAACGCTATCACTAGCTTTCATTGATTTTAAACCCTGTGCGCAGTATGAGCACACAATTGATGAAATAGTTCCCCCATTGGCAAGGAAGTTGTACCTGAAATTTAGGTATGGATCTTTACCCGTCAAAGCTTTCAGCAGTAAATGGCAAGAGAAAGGCATTACCGATGATCTATGTCCTGCATGCCGAGGTGGTTCGGAATTATTAACCCATGTACTATTCTTTTGTCCATCTTTTCACCACCTCCAGAAAAAGTGGACTGTGCCACTCTGCAGAAATTTGGGCACCAGAAAATACATGGTGGTGTTTAGACTATTGACAACAGATACAAGCAGAGTAGTGGTTTTTGATATGGCCAAATACCTAATGGCCGTGATTAAGATGCATAAAGTGTTTACAGGTAATTACTGCTCTGACAGTTCGCCAGTGGGCACTAGAATCTAGTACTCTTGCAGATTTGATTGCCAAGTTTGGTTGCAAGTATGGAGGGGGAGCCTTCATAAGGTCCTTTCACAAATGTATGGGCACCTTAAACCCAAATTAGGAGGTTGTCCACTACTGTAATATCGAATCCCAATGTTGTTTGGTCCAGTTTTTCCATTATATTGCACACTGTCGTTTAGATGCTTTTGATGAATTTATGCATTGGTCACTTTAATACAATTACATAGTTGTGCACTCTACTGTAACATGTAAGATCATTGCTATGGTTGATAGAGTTTAATTATAGTGCTGCTAAGTCTTTTGGATTTACTGGATACCTTGCTGTTGCTATGATGTACCTGCTGTTAGCTATTTTTGTCTAGCATCTTAAATAGTTTAGGTTTTTTTTTATTGTGTAATAGTTTTATCCTTTGAAACATTCCTTGATGATATTGTATCTTTATATGCTATACCAGTGCATGGTTCTGGGGCTAAGACTAAGATGGACCCCAGACCGAGGACGACATAGGCCCTGAACAGCTACGCTGTTTCAGCGGGGTTAGACATCCGGCGGTAAGCGGGGCAACACCAGGTATCCCCTTCTATTCTTTCTGCGGGGACATAAAGAAGCGGTGGTGGTTGGGCTGCGCCACTGTGGGCCCTGCACACTGAAAGTGCCGGAGCTGAGAGTGGAGGCCAGTGGGACGGGATCTCTTTGATGTACTGGCCCCCCCTCGGATGTGCAGGCTCCCATGGCACATCGGCCTTGGCATGGCTGCCTCTCCCCGTATTCCTGTCCCCCTCTTTCCTCAAGGGATGCAATGACTGTGGGACAGGAGTGAGAGGGGGCGCATCTAGTGAGTGAAGGAAAGAACACATCTATCCTGCTTTCTGTTTTTGCAGCTGAGGCATGGACCCTTTCCCACTTCTGGTGAGACTGTTGTGCCATCAGAGCTATGGAAAAAGATAACAACACCAAACACCCTCGTCAGGGCAAGATGGACTGCTACACTAAAGTAATGGCTCCCCCAATGGACCCAGAAGAAGATACTCCTCTTATGCCTAATAATGTTACATTACTACAAGCGATACAATCGTCACAAGAGGTGCTGGAGGGTAAGATAGGGAAGGTAAGTTCGGAGGTTTCTCTACTACGCCAGGACCTGCGGAATGTTTTGGATAAACCAGACTTTCCAAAGTGGAAGATGTAGTGCAATGTCTTAAGAAAGGGGTAGACGATCTTCATACCACAAGTAAGGATGTTGTGTGGTGCCTCAAAGATGCAGAAAATCGTGCACAGAGAAATAATCTCTGCTTTGTCAGCTTTCCAGAAGGGGTCAAGGGCTCTAACATGGGCGTGTTTCTGAAGAACTGGTTGAAAGTTATCCTCCCCTCTACTCAGGGGCTGAGACAGCTTCCCGGGCACACATACAGACAGTGTTTGAGCTGCTTTAGGCTGGCTGGTCTGTGGTCCATCTTATTGCAGCCGCTCCCGAGTACTTCACAGGTCTTTATAAGACCATTTACTTGTTAACGAGGCGTTGTTGTTTTTTCACCCCTTCTTAGAGCCCCTGCATCTCCACTCTGCCTATTGCTGGAAGAAGTAGCTCCCCCCCACCCCCGAAATTTTTATTAGCGCCTCAACGAAATTTGGCTCTAGTTGCGCCTCTGGCATCAATGATGTACATTTGACTCGGTGAAGACAAAATTGAGAGCCCTCTAACTGCAGTACATGCTGCTGTTCCCGGTGAAATTAAAGGTCCTGTTTCATGGAAAGTCTTTCTTTTGTCAAGCGCCGGAGGAGGCATGGGCATGGGCATGGATCGAGGAACGACCCAGACTCTCACCATGAACGAGACAAGAGTCTGGCCTGTCAACTCTCAGAGACTTGGGTGCTAGACCCAAAGAATGGCAGCAACGGTGATGGAAAAAGGGCCACACATCTGCGCATCAGGGTAGGGGGACTTTGCACCCAATGAAAGGACCAGGTCACGTAGGAGGGATGTCAACAGACACTGAAGGAGAACACACACAGATCCCAAAGAAAGCTAGGGGAACCGAACTCTCGAAGGCCTCCTCACCAGGCTTAGGGGGAGAGGAATTGTCCTCGGACTCTGAAGGACCACACCCACTTGCAGCAGCAATCACAGCCCTAGAGCAAGCTCCTGAAAGCCAGGCAATACAGCCGCAGACCAGCGCCTTGGATCAGGGACAATAAGGCCCTTGAGAAGGCAACTGTAAGCCGAAGACCGGAATGCTGGCCACATATTTACTACCTATGGCACTCCTGTCAGCTACTGTTTGAACTGAGCAGAATTTTTTTTTCTGTTTTTCTTTCTATTGCTGTACTCTCTATCCTCATTATTTCTTTTCTTTTTTGCCTTTTTGATTGCTGTTTCAAGTATTTAAAGTGGAGAAGTTGTAAATGGAAACGGGAGGCGGCTGACAGACCTCTCAATATCTTCTTGCGCACAAGTGTTTTGCTGTGTTACGGTTAAGTGTTGCAGGAAGAGAGAAAGGGACTTTGGGAGGGTGGGTTGTAGGGGTGTGGCGAGGTTGTAGATTGTTCTATTTTTTTTGTTGGCTGAGATTGCTTCCAGAGGTCAAGTATGGAGACGGTGGCACACAAGTTATATATATATATATATTATTACTACTGGTGGGCAATGTTATCTGAGTCCGGTGACAACCTCCCCTGAGGACCGGGGCTTCTCTCTCTTGACATGGAATGTCAATGGCTTTGTAAACAAGATAAAATGGGGACTGGTGGCCCATTGTATTAAGCGTATACAACCAGATGTAGTTATGTTACAGAAAACGCACCTTCAGGGAACCCAGTGCGGATTCCTAGGAATGGAAGCATACACAACCCAGGTTACACATCCGGGTCCAGGGGAGTGGTAATCTTGATCAAAAAGTCTCCTCCCTTTAAGACAACACATAGATGGAATGACCCTCAGGGCGATACGTGGGAGTGAGGGGTACATGGGGACGGCATGAGGTTACCCTGATATGTGTTTATGCCCCCCTCAACTACAGGCTCCCACACTGAATAAGGTGGTAGACATCCTCTTGGAGAAGCCCTCCTCCCTTCATATCATAGGTGGGGATTTCAATGATGTAATGCAAGTCATACTTGATAGATCTACACCTCCCACTGCAGACCCACATGTCACCCCGTGGGCACATTTTGTACATACAATGAGGTTGCCCGACTTATGGCGATGTAAATACACAAGAGATCAGCAATACTCCTATTTTTCGGGGCCCACAAGGCATATTCTCGACTTGATTACATATTTGTCAATACGCACTGAATACCGCGACTTGACGCAAGACAACGCCAAACAACACATGATGGTGACACTCTACAGCCTTTATGAAGTAGGTTATAAAGCGGGGAAGGTCCTTGCCCGGCTTAGTAAAAAGGAAATGGAAGCACAATGGGTGCAGACCATAATAGACCATGAGGGGGTAACCCATGCCACCGATGCACAGATCACTCAGGTATTTGCACACTAATATAAGTCATTTTATGAAGCACGCCTCCCCATAGCGACCCCACAGATATTGTTCAATACCTGGCTGATGTTCATACCCCAGTACTGGAGGCAGAAGTGGTGGAGACACTAGAGGGTGACCTCACCCTAGGTGAGGTGCAAGCCGCCATATCTAAAATGCGGACAGGCAAAACCCCGGGACCTAATGGCATACCGACTGATAAACGCTACCTAGATCTCATAGGTCCTCACCTGCTGAACCTATACCAAGGAGTAAGTGAGTCGGGCACCCTCACCTCAGAACTTCGGAAAGCCACAATTACAGTACTGCATAAAGAAGGCAAACCCAAAGACAGATGCGAATCATACTGCCCAATCTCGCTCCTGAATACAGAAGTTAAGATCTTGGCGACTATACTAGCGACATGCTTGACACGGGCCATCCCACTTCTTATCTACAATGCTCAGTTAGGCTTCATGCCAGGCAGGACGACCCGGCTTAATTTACGTCACACACATAATTCGATGGCCGTAGTGAAAGACCAGGTGCCTCCTCACGTCTTCCTGTCCCTTGATGCAGAGAAGACATTTGATGCGGTAAACTGGCCCTTTTTAGAAAGTACATTGATTAAGTTTGGATTTAGGCCTAAATTCCGGAATTGGGTGGCAGTATTATACCGTAAACCGATAGCGGCTGGAAGGGTTAATGGGATGTCGTCTTCTGAATTTCGGATTGGTAGAAGGACTAGGCAGGTTTGTGCCCTGTCCCCTCTCCTTTTTGCACTAACTCTGGAATCCCCAGCATGTAAGACAACGCTTTCACCCAGAGACACAGGGCTCAGCTGGCCGGTCACCTTACAATACCTCTGAAAAAGAATATGCCTTTGTCATCACGAAGCTTCAAGTGCGTCCATCAATTAAAGCCAATACTGGCTTCCAAGCAGCTTTCACATGTGCAGGTTAACCTAATGTGCACATTTACATTTCTTTCAGGCAGCTGAGGTCCGTGCAGGTAACAGCGCTGGGGCAGTGGGGCCGTGTAAGGGGGATTTTGAGGGACGATGCAGAGGGAAAATTAAATAATTAATTAATTTTCCCTTGGCATCGTCCCTCAAAATCCCCCCCTTACACGGCCCCACCGCTGTTACCTGCACAGACCACGGCTGCTTTCAGGCAGAAGACATTATGGAAAAAAGGTTTGATTCTTGTTCAACTGTCTGTCTCTCCCTTGGCTTCACAGCACAGGAGGATCCCTCCCTTCCACTTCAACTGAGGCTTCTCAAATGTTGGAGGTAACCATCCCAGGATGGTTGTCTTTTAACATAAGGTAGGGGAACTGTTTTTGTCAAACTATAAAAAGTATAGGCACGTTGTGCCATTTAGATCCCGCCCACTTTGTCCTCTGGTCGCAAAACATCTCATCATCTAATTTTTTTGTTGCGATCTTCACCACCTTGCAATTTTTGTACTTGCTTTTTGCTTCTTGCAGTTTGGATCGTTCGCTTCTGGATTCTAGTTCTGGTGTTGCCTGGCTCTTTTCTCCTTCTTGATGTCGTGAGGAGCTTGGTGCCTGGTTGATTATTCCGGTGCTATCCTCAAATTCAAAGAAGGTTTGTTACCGTTTGTGTTTTTCTTCTTAACTGTCAACCAGCTGGGCAGACACGACTAATTTCACGTATTGTACTCTGTGAAGGGTGGCACTGTGGCTACTGGGGGGACACGTCTTTCCTCAGACAATTAAGAAGGTTGCTCTACATACATCTCAGCATCCAGGCCCTGATAGGTGGCCTACCTGAAGCTGCGTCCCCTCCCGAAAAACAAGACCCCTGCAGTTGGCATGGAGAAGACATGACCTCCTGAGTTTGAGGTGAGCTCAATGTCACTACATTCCCTTTTTGCCCAGGCGGCCAGGAACCAGCTTGATTCCACATCCATCCAGGGCGACCAAAGCACACTGACATTGCTAGCTTACATCCTGCCACAAGAGTCTGCAAGATCTTTCCTTTTCCTTGAGCTGTGCCAAGGAGGGTTCAGAAATTAATGCACCAACTTGGTCTAAGGTGGGAAGTTAGGCAGATCATCCACTATGAGAGGAAACCAAGAGCTGTTGCCTTTTGGTGTTATTTGGCGGGTTCATTGAACCAAGACTCATCCCAACCTTAAGCTTTTGGCCCCAGTTTCTTTAAAATAATGACACCCACTAGTTTGCCTGCCTGTCCAGTCCACCATCCGTGGCCCTTCAACCCTCCCACATGCGAAAAAGTCAGGTAGATATGGCTCAGGCTGCTCCGTCTAACTGCAAAGAAAAAGGGGCCCCCTGGTACTAATGTGAAGTTCACCTAGACAGGGAAATACATATTGTAAATAATCTAGGGCAACTTCAAAACAGTGAGAATCTCAAAACATGTCAGAATAAGAAATATAAAAAAAAAATAATAATAATTAAAAAAATATAACAAAATAGTGACACTAGTGTTTAGAAAAATGCAAAAGTAATTTATTCAAAGTTCATAATTCTGTTATAGATATAAAAACATGATAAATCTAGTCCTACATAGACCTTAGTTTAAACAACATCCTAACTACACACATCCATCACACATTCATACTACACTCTATTATTCATATCGATATATATGATCTATTTAAAAATTATGCGAATCACAATTAGGTCAAAATTGATATAACGAAACATCTCAATAAAAACATGATTGTTAGGGTGGTTTCCAGATTATTTCTACCCGCGTTTCGGCAGAAAACTGCCTTCCTCAGGAGTTCCACCACCGAATGTTGTGCTCAGAATGGTAAACATTTCGACAGAAGAGGTAGGATAAATAATATGAGAATTTCCAGGTTCAAACCCAATGTGATGGTAGATGATGAATACCTAAAAAAGAGGTGGAGCCAGCAATCCCCAATTTGCGTATTTACTTCTCACACGTGGACAGAATGTATAAGTCCGCTACAGGCCTGAATATATTGACAGAAACGAGGTGAGAGGTATTCTCTTATAACCTCTAAACCTTTAAGCTGGCATAAAAAAGGGGGAACCTGGCAGGATGGACGAGCTGCCAATCCACTGAATCTTGCAACATGTGCTGGATGCGGTCACACTGGAAATACGGCAGACAGCTCTATCGCTGGTGTCGGTCACGTAGACTGAAACGACAAGAGTTACAGACACTGTGAATCGCAAAAACCGGCTGCTCTGTCTACCATCATCAACAACTGGGCTGCCCTGCCATCTACCTTATTAACGCACTCCAAAACGATATAGCCCGCTCGCCTGCACCTTCAGTCTCCCACCAACAGACATCACCAATGAGGGTTGGAAGTGCAGTCTTGAAACAGATTCTCTTCACTGGGCCCTGCACTGACATTATATACAGTTTGCATTTTCACCGGTTTCTCTCAGATGCATGGAATAAATCGGGGCTTCTTTATATGTTCTAATTTTGGTTTGCTTATGTTAAAAATAGTGTTCGTGCTAGTGAGTGTTGGGACGGATTTTCCCCTTATTCTTCGCATGTGCAAGTACTGAGCAGGATTTCACAGCTACGTGCCCACTCCATATTTCAGAACCCGTCTGTGAGGAATAGTCACCTGCAATTATCACCCATGCTCCAGGGGGTGGGGGAACACTTTCGAAGCTACCCTGGGGGCACATGGACAAAACCCATTCGAGAACTAACATCACTGGTCGCGGCTCCTGGAGGGAGTGCTGCGGGGCGGTGGGGCGGGGAGGGGCAGGGTGGGGGGTAGTAAACTCCGGCATACGGCCAAACGGAGTTAAGTACATAAACAAATAAATAAAACGAATTACATTGCGCGCGCTGCAACGCCAAATGGCGATGCGGCGCGCGCAATGTAATTCGTTTTATTTATTTATTTATGTACTTAACTCTGTTCGGCCGTATGCCGGAGTTTACTACCCCCCACCATGCCTCTCCCCCGCCCCGCCCCACTGCCCCACCACCCCGCAGCACTCCCTCCAGGAGCCGCGACTGAACGTCACGTGCCCCTCTCTGGTTCGGTCAGCCTAGTGAGAACCGCAAGTAACGAGAAATAGAGGGATTCCCCAGGCTAACAGCATTGTCATTCAGGGGCGTAACGCAGGCCCCTGCAGCAGGGCCCAAACCCTTCAGGGTTCCCCAAACCTTTAAGGGGGCCCCATTCAGTCCAAAGCCAATGAATATTTGTGGGATGTTGAAATCCCAGGGGCCACTCATCACATTCTGCAGGAGGGAAGGGTATTATTTTGCATCACGCTACTACTGTCATTTGCCTTGCCTCAGGGAGTACAAGGCCCCCCTGGCCTTGTCCCCGCTCCTCGCAGCCCAACCGAAGCCCACTGACGTTCTTTGCTATATGGGGCTGAAAACCGACACTGCCTCCTTCCTAGGGTAGCACCAACTCCCACCCCTCCATAAAGCACTCTGTCATTCATCTCAAATGTGCAGCCTGCTGTGATGTAGCATGCTGTCTCCGCCCTCCCCCTTTGCAACAGCCAGAGCCCCAGCCCCACAGCCCCAACCATCATCGAAGTCTGATCAATAACCTCCTCTTCCCCACTGCTGCGCTCCCATCACAGAAATGCAGCCTAATCGATCATCTGTCCTCCTGTCCCGAGAGGTGGGCAGATTCCCATTAAGCTGTTTCTTATCAGCAGGCCCAGGTGCGGTTTCTCCTGCCCCTATTTAGGCCGGAGATTCCTGCGAGATGGCGGCACTCTTTCTCTGAGTGCCCCCAAGCCCGCTGCTGTAGAGGAGGCAAACTCAGGGTGCATGTACCCGAGGGTGTGCTCCTGCGGCCATGGCTGTGCTGCTCTGTGAGCACTCGAGTAGGCCTCTCATGCTTTCTACTGGTCTAAACCTGCATTCCCAGGCCTCTGGCGTGTGGTCTATGCCACCAACCTCAGCCCTGCTCCCCCACTTCAAGCCTTGCATGATGCATGGCAGCTACCTACTCTCTCCTTCCTCGTTGCCATGCTTGCACACCTGGCACTGTAGCACTGGAGGTTTGGGCAACTTAGCGTTGACCATGCACATTTAGAGAAAACAGCAGATCTTATTGGGGCCCTCAGTTGTGCCCAGCTTCTGCTCCTAGCTGTGCATGGTTTGTGGAAGGAACCAAAGCAACACTTCTCTAGGGCCCCGTTTCCATCAATGCCCGGACCGAATTTCTGTGAGAACGAATCAATGATACTATATGGGGTGGACATTCACCCAAACAAGGCAATGCAGGGTCTTAATAACCCTGGTGAATTGTCCCCCTCTCTGCTCTTGCACCCTTTGACCCTGAATCTCTAGGTGCCCTAGCTCTGTCATGTGTCTTGTGCTTCATTTCCACAAATATTAAGTTTAGGGTCGCAAAGTTTTTCTTAGAAGCCCTCTTCCGGCACTGCTGAATGCCAGGGTTGGCCTATACCAAGGCTGCCAAGTTTTGTTTCCACATCATGCCCCTTTCTTCAACCACCCTACACTTACTTCCTGTCTCTTTTTCCTGCTCTTGTAGATTGCTTTCCGTCACTGCTTTTTCCCTTTGACACGTCTCCTATCATTTCATAGTTGCCAAGTTCCCATATCCATGTGTGAAGTGCTGGTCCAGCCTAGTTTTCTTTTCTTGTCGGACTTGTAGTCATGTTTTATAGTGGAGTAAACAAGACTACAAGTCCCAGAATTCAAAGAAAAAAACAGGATTAAAGCTGCACATTATGTATGCATCTTGGAAACTTGACAGGGCTGTCATTCCTTCCCCCTTCTTTCTCCTTTTTCTTACTTTCTTCTTCTGTTGCTCTGGGCCGAACGGTGATGAACAAAAATAAGTCCAGGCCACAAACATGAGTGCAGAGTTCCCCGATCTACACGAAATAAGCGCTGCATTTGCCACCATCACTGTACAGCCCATACTTCTGCACCTCTGATCGATTATGATGTCACCTGTTGGGCGCCTATCCCGTGACGCTCGCAAGGGGGTCACCGTGCGTGTTCAATAGGCAGGGGAAGCCTGTTAGGCAAGTTTTGAGGGAGTAGAGTGTCCTGCCGGGCAGCGGAGGGGTAAAATAGACGAGGAAGGGGTAGGTTTGAAAGATGCCACAGTGAGTGAGGGGAGGAATCATGCCTGTGGAAGAAGCCATGGCGGCGGGGCGGATTGTCAGAGGAAAATGTTCTGAGTATTTATTCTTTCGGTATTAATTCAATTTTTCGTCGGCTCACAGGGGCCTGCAATGTAATTACCGGAGTCATCGATCGCCGGCTGCGACGTCCATGAGAGGCGCATCCTCCGGCATTAACCTGACGGGTAAACAGGGGGGAGCGGGGTAAGCCGATTACTGGCTGCAGCAAGATGTGACCTTTCCGTTGGCATCGGGCAATGTCTTTAACCTCCGATGCCACCCCACGTGCTCTGTCGAAGGAGAAATGTTTCAGCTCCAAGACAACACGGACTGCAGGGACAGCAGCTAGTCTGAATGGTAGTGGCAGTAACGCATAAGAGGGGGGGGTTTCTTCCGAATGTGAAGAAGGGCCCTTCAATCTTCCATATCTCACAGATATTCATTGGCCTTAGGTTGAATGTGGCGTTCCTAAAGCTTTGCCCCCACAGCTTCGCGGAGGCTGCAGGGGTCTGTGTTCCTCCCTTGATGAATAACACTCATTGGGGAATTGAGGCCAATGGGGTCGAGCGGCTTGTTGCTAGCTGGTTTGAGAGGCTACTGCCATCATTGACCTGGCAAGGGTGCCGTGGGCCATAAAAAACACACGTGAAATGGGCCGCACCGCCCCCGACTGGGTAGTAAAAGATAGCCATAATTTGGGTTTAGTGAGACCCTCACATTCTGAGCGCCGATGCCATTGAACTTGATACACAAATGGAAGGCAGTTGTTTACTTGGCAACTGCCGTCAACCAATGCCCTAACAGGTTAGTGTGAAGAAACAACTTTTTCTGTCCCCATTAAAGTCCTGTAGCCATCGCCTGGGCCTCAGTAGGACCAGGACCCTGCAGACGGGTTGAAAGGGGCTGCAGGCCAGGTAGCGTGTATCTGTGACTTGGACCTCACTGCCACCATGGCGATACAGATTAACAGGGTGGGGCTCCCAAGACAGGTCTGGGCTACTTGCACCCTTCATTTATGCTTGTTGATGTTGGCAGAAGGAGGCACTCCGGACTAATTCAGGTCACATACTTTTAGGTGGGCCTTGGGGCACCTAAAGCCACGGGTGTAGGACCCGTGGGGAACAGACAGGATATTTCTCCACCCAGAGTGTGGAATGAGGGGATGCAAGGGACAATACCCCCTGCCCCCCAATTTTTAAGTCTGAACTGATTTTAAATAATGGCAGACCTTCTCTCTGAAGCCAAGTTGCACATCACCTAAGCCTCCTTGAAGTGCTGTAACCTGAGTTGCGAGCTCTGCGGGGGCCCACAACCTCTGTTTTGTTAATTATTTAATTGGTGTCATTGAAGTGTGAATAAGGAAATTCTGGAACTGCTATTTTATGTTAATGTTACTGTTGGCTCCCCTGGCTTGAGAAGTAGAACGTTTTTAGGAGAGGTTCAACACCTCAATGACCGCAGTTCAATAATTGGCAAAAACAAAGAGGTCTCGGAGCCCCCCACACAGTGTGCAGCTTGATTTCAGACAGGTACATTCTGTCATGGCGTTTGATCTTCAATGTCTGTAGAAACATTCCAAACAGAATAGCACACCTTTAAATCTTATGACTATGCACATGCATAATCTGTGTAAATAGTCAGTTTTATTCAAGGTGCAATAAGTGTATTTAATAAACTCCATATAATAACACTAATTGAACAACATGAATTGAATAACTGAACACAAAGCCCTCACCTTCGGTGTTGAATGGAAGAGAGAAGGATTTAACCAACCAGTATATGAACTGCACAATATGCAGTCCTGAACTCAAATCCCGACTTCTCCACTTAACCAAATTTACTTCACTATCACTTTCCTTAACTTTTCAGTTTGATAGCACACTGGAGTAATTCAATACAGGATATGTCCTTGTCAGTTTTAGGCCAGACTGAAACTCAAACAATAGTTTATCTGTTCAATAGAGTTGTTAATTTTAAACAAAAATAGGGCAATCTTGTAATCTTCTTTCTTCTTCTTTTCTTCTAGATATTCCGACGTCCAACCACCCAGCAGGAATTCACCCTTGAACAAAAGAAAAGGCCAGGGGTGAGTCCTTTCACTTCCTCTGTTTCTTAGTTTAGTTAGAAAGCAGAGAGGTAAGTGATGAAGGGTTTCCCGATAGTCGCCCACCCCCGTGGTTTAAATGATAATCAGTCTCAGAAAGGAAACAAAAGAAAATAATACAACACAGGAAGTCTGGTTATTCCCACCAGACTTCTATGGGGCAGTATCGAATTAGCGTGATTTAGATCAGCAAAAGATAGCGAGCTCCTTCCCAACGAAGAGCACTGTTTTATAGAAGCCCTTTCACCACACAATCCCGTCAAGCATCTCCCGCTTTCCTACTTCCAAGTATCCGTTCCTGTACCTGGCTGAGCCTTGTTTCTCCAGAAATGTGGCTGGACTTTAAGTTCTGCCAGGGGTTTCGATGGAGTTTTCCATCTCAGTCCCACAATAAGGACGCCAACTTGGATACGTCTTCTACGTCTTCCGGGTTGTCGTCGGGGTTGCCCAAATGCAGCGTTGGTTCGATATGGAGGGAGGTTGTTGAACCCGAGGCTTTTCTCTTGCTCCTCAACTCTCAGGACAGAAGCCAGGTAAGTTACAGCTCCATTCTCTTTTTTCTCCATTTGGCACCCGTCTCTTCCGCGTCGCTGACGACCTTCTCTTCCGGATCCGACCTTTTCAGTTCTCTATCGTAGGTCTTAAAGAGCCCTCGTCGCTCTGTGATTTGTCCCATGTCTCTGTTGTGATCACCTCCATATGCAGACCGAGAAGGAGAGACATATCTGCCTGTCTGTTTAGAAGAGCTATCAGGCGGCTGTGGGGGCAAAGAGGATTGCTTGAGTAAGGGTTTATTATTTAAAATGACATGCCAAGGTATGTCATCCTCTTGTAAGTCCTGCGTGAGACTTGTTTTACAGTGCTCTACAAAAACAACCCACTTATATATGGTTAATATAAATAATATTGCCTCATATTTAGTAACAAAATAGTCTATAGAAATAGAGAACATGAAAAACCGACATTGTACGAACCCCTTTCAGAGGGCCCCAGTGCAAGCAAGGGTTACTTGGCCCAAATGTGGGAGTTGAGGCCTTTTACCCCTGATGTTCCAGGGCCCGACTTACTATGGATTCTGAGTAACTAGGCCAGGTACTGCTCCTTTACTTGATTCTCAGGTTATGCGTGGTCCGAGAAGTCCAAGGCTCATCTGGAGGGGGGGTGGGGTTGGGTGAGGATACAGGACAGTAAACAAGGGCTCATAACTCAAAATACGTGCAGCAGCAGAAATAAATCATTGTCCAGCCAAATACTCACTTTTATGAAAAAAGAGAAGTGTTTTATTTCTACTGCCTACCACACAAAGGAAAAAACAACGTTCACAAACACTTACACAGTCCACCTTGAGGTTGGGGCTCTAGTATTCCTTTGGCAATTCCCTAGTCCCGTCCCTCCTGATGTCCTCATGTTAACGATAGTGGTTATGGCCCATTCAGTATTAGTAACATCCAGGATGTGCTCCACTTGCAGTCCAAGTCTCAAGAGTCCACTTTGACTCTAATTTGAAGTCAGTAGTCTTTCAGTGCTACCGCGCTAACTAGCAGCAAGTTCCCCTGGGGCCAGACAGCCCTGAAATCAGTTTTACCTGCACCAGCAGGCGTAGAGCGTCTGGAGTTCCTGACGCACCCTGTCCATGGTTGTCTGAAGCAGCTGCACCTGAATCCAGGTGAGTCTGCCACACACGACCTAGGCGGCTGCACTCGGAAGGTGCGGAGTCTCTCATACACGGTTGAAATCCCGAAGCGACCGGAGGTTATCTGTGGCTTCTCCTGCAGGGTAAGAGTACGGTTCGTCTCCTGGTGGGGGGTGGTTGCGTTGATCCTGTTGCAGTTCCCTCGCCTGGGCGATGGTGCACAGGTGCTCCCATGGAGTTTTCACTTACCAGCAGGAGATTGCAGAACAGGTCACAGTTCTTGATGGTCTCAGTGACCCCCTCTGGAATACGGGGTCACTGTATCTCACAGTACATGGTGTTCCGCCTGAACAGCACAGAGAAGTCTTCGGCTACAGCCCCTCCTGATTTATGAGGTTGCAGTCCGCTATGGCCCTAACCGCACAGCAGTCTTTTTCCACGGCAGATCCTCCTACTATACGGGGTCGCCGACTTGGCACTACACCCAGGCTCTGACCCGATCGGTGCAGTGCGGCACACATCTCCCTTCTAGGCTGCCATCCCACGCCAACTTTGTCCTGTATAGGAGCAACGACCTGATCGTTGCAGCTGCCATTTACTCACACATCGCAGAAGGAGTTAACTCGACAGGGCTCCCAAATGGACCTTGCTCCCTCCAACGCTCTCCTCTTCCTCAGAGGCCACACTGGTCTTGGCAAATGCTTGTTTCCGGTCCAGGGAGGACCTGGCTTGGCAGTTCGGGCTGGACTGTTCCCACAAGGAACAGGGTCAAGACTGATTTGCATATGGCTGGGTCCAAACTGGGGTGGTGTGGTGAGCAAAAGAATGATGGATTTAACCCAGATCCTTGTGACTGGGGGTGAATGTTTGCATTGTCCAGCATTCCGTCCATCAATTGTTTCTTTTGCATTTGTCGCCCTAAGTGGGAAGGGTATGCCCAGACGTGGGTCCCGTGCTCACTACACCACTGGATTCAAGCTAGCCTGGCTGAAGAAGGGTGATACCCTGAAACCGGTCCTAGGATGCTTGTTTCCGGTCCAGGGAGGACCTGGCTTGGCAGTTCGGGCTGGACTGTTCCCACAAGGAACAGGGTCAAGACTGATTTGCATATGGCTGGGTCCAAACTGGGGTGGTGTGGTGAGCAAAAGAATGATGGATTTAACCCAGATCCTTGTGACTGGGGGTGAATGTTTGCATTGTCCAGCATTCCGTCCATCAATTGTTTCTTTTACACTGGTCTTGGCAAGCAGGCAGGTGCCGGTGCTCCAGGCTCCAGGGCAGGTGGTCTTGGATTCCCTGGGTGATGTCCCCTCACCCAGCAAGGAGTCTAACAGGCCTTGGCCCCCAGTTCTGGTCACAGGCAGGAGTCTTGTAGAGCTGACTTTCATCACACAGCCTGTCTGACTGCTTGGCATATGACGGTTTTGGGGGCCTCAAACTCCCTTTCTTATAGTCCATTGCCAGAAATCAAATATCATTTAGGGTCCTACTCCTTGAAGTTTTATGTTAGGGTTATGTTTCTTTTGAAGTGTCCATTCCTCTGTTCTCTCTTCCTTTTGAAAAGCAGTGTATCACATCAGGTGCAACTCCAAAGCTGGTAGCCCCACAACACAGGCCAAGGGAGTGACTAGAGTTCACACTTGAATATCAGCCACAGTGATATGTGCATCAAAAGGTCTGTGACTGGGGGTGAGTGTCTGAAAAGTTTCAGCGCTCCATCCATCATCTCCTTGTGTTTGCTTTGTTCGCCCTAAGTTGGCAGGGTATGCCCAGACGTGGGTCCCTTGCTCACTTTGCCACTGGATTCAAGCTAGCCTGGCTGATGAGGGCTGTTAGCCCGAAACCGGTCCCAGGATGCTTGTTTCCGGTCCAGGGAAGACATGGCATGGCAGTTCGGGCTGGACTGTTCCCACGAGGCATAGGGTCAAGACTGATTTGCATATAGCTGTGTCTGAACTGAGGTGGCGAAGTGAGCTAAAGAACGATGATGGATTCATCCCAGATCTGTGACTGGGGGTGAGTGTCTGAAAAGTTCAGGCGCTCCGTCCATCATCCCCTTGTGTTTGCTTTGTTCGCCCTAAGTTGGCAGGGTATGCCCAGACGTGGGTCCCTTGCTCACTTTGCCACTGGATTCAAGCTAGCCTGGCTGATGAGGACTGTTAGCCTGAAACCAGTCCCAGGATGCTTGTTTCCAGTCCAGGGAAGACATGGTTTGGCAGTTCTGGCTGGACTGGTCCCATGAGGCACAGGGTCAAGACTAATTTGCATATAGGTGTGTCTGAACTGGGGTGGCGAAGTGAGCTAAAGAACGATGATGGATTCATCCCAGATCTGTGACTGGGGGTGAGTGTCTGAAAAGCTTCAGCACTCCGTCCATCATCTCCTTGTGTTTGCTTTGTTCGCCCTAAGTTGGGAGGGTATGCCCAGACGTGGGTCCCTTGCTCACTTTGCCACTGGACTCAAGCTAGCCTGGCTGATGAGGGCTGTTAGCCCGAAACCGGTCCCAGGATGCTTGTTTCCGGTCCAGGGAAGCGTGGCTTGGCAGTTTGGGCTGGACTGTTCCCATGAGGCACAGGCTCAAGACTGATTTGCATATAGCTGTGCCTGAAATGGGGTGGCGAAGTGAGCTAAAGAACGATGATGGATTCATCCCAGATCTGTGACTGGGGGTGAGTGTCTGAAAAGTTTCAGCGCTCCGTCCATCATCTCCTTGTGTTTGCTTTGTTCGCCCTAAGTTGGCAGGGTATGCCCAGACATGGGTCCCTTGCTCACTTTGCCACTGGATTCAAGCTAGCCTGGCTGGTGAGGGCTGTTAGCCCGAAACTGGTCCCAGGATGCTTGTTTCCGGTCCAGGGAAGACATGGCTTGGCAGTTCGGGCTGGACTGTTCCCATGAGGCACAGGGTCAAGACTGATTTGCATATAGCTGTGTCTGAACTGGGGTGGCGAAGTGAGCTAAAGAACGATGATGGATTCATCCCAGATCTGTGACTGGGGGTGAGTGTCTGAAAAGTTTCAGCGCTCCGTCCATCATCTCCTTGTGTTTGCTTTGTTCGCCCTAAGTTGGCAGGGTATGCCCAGACGTGGGTCCCTTGCTCACTTTGCCACTGGATTCAAGCTAGCCTGGCTGATGAGGGCTGTTAGCCCGAAACCGGTCCCAGGATGCTTGTTTCTGGTCCAGGGAAGACATGGCTTGGCAGTTCGGGCTGGACTGTTCCCATGAGGCACAGGGTCAAGACTGATTTGCATATAGCTGTGCCTGAACTGGGGTGGCGAAGTGAGCAAAAGAACGATGATGGATTCATCCCAGATCTGTGACTGGGGGTGAGTGTCTGAAAAGTTTCAGCGCTCCGTCCATCATCTCCTTGTGTTTGCTTTCTTCGCCCTAAGTTGGCAGGGTATGCCCAGACGTGGGTCCCTTGCTCACTTTGCCACTGGATTCAAGCTAGCCTGGCTGATGAGGGCTGTTAGCCCGAAACCGGTCCCAGGATGCTTGTTTCCGGTCCAGGGAAGACATGGCTTGGCAGTTCGGGCTGGACTGCTCCCATGAGGCACAGGGTCAAGACTGATTTGCATATAGCTGTGTCTGAACTGGGGTGGCGAAGTGAGCTAAAGAACGATGATGGATTCATCCCAGATCTGTGACTGGGGGTGAGTGTCTGAAAAGTTTCAGCGCTCCGTCCATCATCTCCTTGTGTTTGCTTTGTTCGCCCTAAGTTGGCAGGGTATGCCCAGACGTGGGTCCCTTGCTCACTTTGCCACTGGATTCAAGCTAGCTTGGCTGATGAGGACTGTTAGCCCGAAACCGGTCCCAGGATGCTTGTTTCCGGTCCAGGGAAGACATGGCTTGGCAGTTCGGGCTGGACTGTTCCCATGAGGCACAGGGTCAAGACTGATTTGCATATAGCTGTGCCTGAACTGGGGTGGCGAAGTGAGCTAAAGAACGATGATGGATTCATCCCAGATCTGTGACTGGGGGTGAGTATCTGAAAAGTTTCAGCGCTCCGTCCATCATCTCCTTGTGTTTGCTTTGTTCGCCCTAAGTTGGCAGGGTATGCCCAGACGTGGGTCCCTTGCTCACTTTGCCACTGGATTCAAGCTAGCCTGGCTGATGAGGACTGTTAGCCCGAAACCGGTCCCAGGATGCTTGTTTCCGGTCCAGGGAAGACATGGCTTGGCAGTTCGGGCTGGACTGTTCCCATGAGGCACAGGGTCAAGACTGATTTGCATATAGCTGTGTCTGAACTGGGGTGGCGAAGTGAGCTAAAGAACGATAATGGATTCATCCCAGATCCGTGACTGGGGGTGAGTGTCTGAAAAGTTTCAGCGCTCCGTCCATCATCTCCTTGTGTTTGCTTTGTTCGCCCTAAGTTGTCAGGGTATGCCCAGATGTGGGTCCCTTGCTCACTTTGCCACTGGATTCAAGCTAGCCTGGCTGATGAGGGCTGTTAGCCCGAAACCGGTCCCAGGATGCTTGTTTCCGGTCCAGGGAAGACATGGCTTCGGCAGTTCGGGCTGGACTGTTCCCATCAGGCACAGGGTCAAGACTGAGTTGCATATAGCTGTGTCTGAACTGGGGTGGCGAAGTGAGCTAAAGAACGATGATGGATTCATCCCAGATTTGTGACTGGGGGTGAGTGTCTGAAAAGTTTCAGCGCTCCGTCCATCATCTCCTTGTGTTTGCATCAAAAGGTTAGCCCAGGGCCCCCAGCCCTACTCTTTATGATTCTCTTATCATCCCCATCTACTTCTTGAGATGTGCTCAGACTCCTTCCTTGTCGCCTCTCACTCAATCAAAGAGCACCCTTTGAAGTGTACATGGGAAGCCTGTCTCTCGTCCCTCCAGTGTGTGTCCCACCCAGCTTCTAGGAATGCAGCAATACACAAATCTGTCTGAGGAGATTACTCTACCTCCTCTCCATGTTTCACCATGCTGGCCTGAGTCTCCCAAACCGGAACCCAGGGCCCTCCATGTATACCACCATCCACAGGCACACATACATGCAGTGCATCTATGCAACCTACACACACTGTACCACTCTTATGCACACATACATGCATTTACCATGCATGCACTGCCCAGTACTGCGTTATCCCTGTATTGCACTCTTCTAAGGCTCACAAACACCCGCGCAGAAATACCCCTCCTGTGCTGTGCAG
The DNA here is from genome assembly GCA_963921515.1 of Calotriton arnoldi. NCBI lineage: Eukaryota > Metazoa > Chordata > Amphibia > Caudata > Salamandridae > Calotriton > Calotriton arnoldi. Next base: position 62,181 of record CAWUFW010020840.1, read on the forward strand.
CACTTCTCAACAAAGTGATGTAGACCAAGGGTGAGTTAAGTACACAAGAGCGAAACTTTAAAAATGAGTGAGCCTGTAGGCCTCATTTCAGTGACACAGGTTAAAATGGACCTGTTCACGCCTACTGATCACTACACGGTATGCTACCACCACTTTGCTCATGCTGCTTAACTGCTGGTGAAGGCAGTAACCTTCCATTACCATGCAGAGGACTTTTCCATCCCAGCAGAGATACTTTGGGTGACTCATGGCAACTCCGTCGGCTTGTGGGTATTCGCGAAGGTTTCATTTTACAAAAACAAAAAACATTACTTTCAAAAAATTTCATTTCAGTGTTGTATTCGCATGTACACAATCGCAACACTGATAAATGTTGAAAAATACATTTTGTTTCATTGTAGAGATTTTATTATATTTCTTGTGACATTTGTTGCCGGATTTGCATTCTTTGATGGCTCTTGGAGCTAAACCAGACACATAGCTCTGCTCTGCCCAAGGCCATCTCTGGCCCCACTAAGAAATGTTGTGTCTCCTATGCCCTTGACAAAAGTCCTACAGCGTTTCCCAAACTAGGGGTCAGGAACTGAAATTTGGTGTGTCAGAAAATTCTAAGCAATAAATAAAGATGCCTTTAAATTCTGTTCACATTTGCCAGCTTCAAAGACAGAGGTTAAATGTCAGACTATGTCTTCTGGCAAATTGCTGCATATTCTTTTAACATGGGGATTGGTGTTTACTTTTCTTTCTCTGACAGCAAAGTGAGAGGAGTTTTTACTGGAGTACAGGGAGAGTGAAAAGAAGGCTGTAGGTTTTTGCAACCCACAACAAAATGTAAATGCCTGTAAATGAACTGTATGCATTCAGCAGTTAGGAAAGTAAAAATGAAGCCATTTTTTGTAATTCTGAAATGTTCTGGAAACAGATTTTAATAGAATCAAAACAAATCAAGATACTTTTTTTGGTGATGGACAAAGGATGAATATTCAAATAAACCAGATTTCCACACATCATCATTTGCGCGCTATATAGTTTTATCAGCAAAACTGTCTGTTCAAATTTAGTTGCCATTTCAATGGAAAACATGCTGTCTGCAAGTGACAATGCGCTACCACACAATGCTTTAGTTACATTAAAAAATGGCCCCGCCTAATGTCCTTTAAAGATAGGTGGGTTGTGAAAGTTGTTTGTTCTAAAAATTAGGGCGTGATTCTAATAAGTTTGGGAAGCACTGCCCTACAGGACATTTGCCAGAGTGGTACTCTCCAACTTCACCAGAGCTCTTGGATCTGAGCCATAGGAGGAGAGTGGCCTCACAGCAGGGCCACTGGAATTAAGCGATGTTGTGTCATTTTCTGCATAATCATGGATTTGCCACATATTCCATCATCTACACTATAATAAGATGTTACCCCAAAAAATATTCATGTGCAACCGGATCAAAAGTTACTTAAAACGCAGCGATGTGTGTTGCTGCACAATGGAAGGCCCTTCACAAAAGTGGACTGGTCACCTTTCAATTGGTTATTGCTGTGTTTGAGTGTTACACTGTTATTAATGAGGTGGAACCTTTGCTCAGACCTATTAACGTGTAAAAGACAAAATAATGCAGTAATACTGTCTCACATTGTGCCACATTACACCACAAAATGTAGTCATCCCCTGCTGCATAATTTGGTCCTCCCCTGTTGCATAATTTCAGTGGCCCTGCCTTACAAGTTGTTTGGTCAAAGGAGATGCTCCCACTCTTCCTCCCATCAACCACACCTTCCAAGAGACCAGAAAAATATGTGGCTGTCTGTGAAAGAGAGAAAGATGGAGGTCCATCGCCCTTTCAGGGCTTTGGCTACTGTTGCACTCAGACTAAACACTGGGTACCACTTTGGCACCTTTCTTTATTGCCTTTCGGACCCGCCCAGTGCTGTACTTGACTGGCCACTTGGGGTGTGTGCGTTTGTCTGCTCCCTCTGGGACCAAGCCAGAGTTTAGGTTTTCTAGAAAGGAACGTTCCATTACTTGCATATCTGGGCCCAACGAGTAGAAGATTAAGAAAAAACGGTTGTTTGTCAAAATGTGTGTCCCATAAAAGTATTGAACTTTCTCGCGCATAGTCTGCGGTTTTCACGTGATTTAAAAACCTACACATAGGGGGAGTGGCGTAACGGAAAATGAGGAGGCCTACCAGCAAAATGCGGCTAAGGCCCCCTGCTGCGCAGAGGCCATCGTTTGCTTAATTTAAATTCATGGCATAACAACTGTTGAATGTAAAATTGGTAACATTTTGCTCACTCTAAGAACCTCAGCCACATAGTGCCTTACTCTGCCCGGCCACTAACTGTCAGGGCTGCTTCTTTGTTCCTCCTTCCAGGAACCCTCAAATGCCATATTCAGATTGGCCACTGGTTGTCACTGTTGCACCACCGTATGATCCCAGCGGGACCTCGGAGAAACTCGAACTGAACACTGGGTGCCCCGGTGTTGGGCCAATGACATTCACCGCGCCGATGCTCGCCACATCAGCCGACAGGGCTGTGCGATGACAGGTGCTCGACGTCTTTGCACTGCTGCCGAATGTGTTGCTTTTGTTGTTTTGCAGCTTTATATAGCGCGAACTCGATCGGAAGCGCTTTACATGAGCACCAGTTACATTTCACAAGGTCACATTTAAAATGTGGCAAAATCTGGACAAATCACTTAATATCCCCCTGCCTGAAAAAATGTGACATTTGTTTAGGCTTAGGGAAATTAAGTGATTTGCCCAGAATCACAGAATTTTGAGCCAACGCCGAGACTAGAACCTGTTTTCCAGTTCCTACGTTCGTTCCGACATCTTAAGGATTTTTGGGGACCTAGGCCAAACATATTTTGGGCCCCCCGTTTGGAACAGTTTTGAATTCATCATCCAATTACAGCTGGTTCATGCCCTCTTTGGCCAGGTCGCTGACAGGGCACAGTCACGCTGGTCCAGATTTTAAATGTGTTTACCTCTAATATTGGGGGATAGTGATGTATGTGTTGAATATTGTAACACAGCAGCAGCTCATTAATATTACTGTAAATAATCTCTGTGACCCCCCCCCTCCCATTTCTTAAGTGTCAGGTCCTGTTTTGATGTAAAAGAAACGTTTTATGGATGTTGCATGAAACATAAATACAACATTTATCTGCAAAATGTATGTAATAGACTCACCGCATCATCCACATTAAAAATAAATTAAAGGAAAATGGTATTTTAAAAAATCTGTTTAAGAAGTAGTCAAGGTCATGAGCAAGACTCTGCAGAGCTGGTTGTATCAGTACCCCCCTCCCTTCCCCCCAGAGGCTGAGGCCCTGGGCCAGAGCCCACTTTGTCCCCTTAAAAGATCTCTATGGCCGTAACGCCACATCGTCTCGGCGACAGAGGCTTGACAAACACAAAGTTACTTAATATCCAAATATACATCCATCACATGGGTCCTCCCGGCAAGCCCAGAGGTAAGGAGGAGAAGGGCCACCCCCCACCCACAGAAGATTTGGTAGCTCGGGCGTGTCAATGGTCCCGAGGATCACGTAGGAAGAAACCTGGCCTGCTCGAACGCCGAGGAGGAAAGTGAGGACTATTGGCGGGCAGCCTCCCCTCTCTCTGTGCCGCCATGCCAGCCAGTGTCTTTCTTTTCACATCGACCTTCAGTGAGGTGTGTGGCGGGGGGGCGAGGGGAAGCCTCGCCGGGGGAGTGAAAGCAGGTATAGATTGAAAGCCGCTTTAGAAAGCCGAGAGAAAGGGTCGCGGAAGCTGAGGCGCGTCGCTCTCCATTCTGTGTCCAGATGGAGGAGCCAGCGGGGGAAAAGAGCAAAGAAAGGCGCCCGTGGTGACTAATGGAACTTATTTATGTACCTGGTCCCTTGGTATTTCTGCTCCCACTACCCGCTCCTGCAGGTGCCCCCTCCCTCACAGCCGAAGGCAAAGGATGTGCAGTCAGTCAGCCGAAAGGTACCAATTATACTAGTATTATTCGTCACTAACCGAATTGTCTGTTTATGTTTTAATAGTGGGCATTATTACCACACAATTAAATGGTGTGTATTTAGTCAGCCCGGGGAGCGAGGCAGGTTATGCATATTTACCTCAGGATACGAACTTGGCGACTCCCGGGCTGCTTGGCTGATGCCTGCACTAGGCGGCGCTCAACCTCCTGGGCGGGTCTGGCGGGAAATCTTCAGCGTCCTTGTTTACTCTTCCAACTGAGGAAAAAAGTAGGCTGTCGGGAAGGAGAGATTTGCCGAATGCATTAGCAACACGCGTTAAACCCGGTTTAATAATTACTGAGCTGATTAGCAGGCACAGATAAGGTGATCTGCTCGTGTCAGACTGAAATCATCTGATCGACAGAATCGATCTATCTGTCTTTGATCACCGGGTAGCGAAGGTAATGGCACCGACGATTCCCAGGCAGGCATTTTAACTAGAGATCTTAGCATGTTTCAGTCTACAGAGGAATTTACACGGCCTAATGACTAAAAGTTTCATAGATGCGCAAAATGCATTGAAATCACTCAGCGTGAGAATCCGCACCCTTTCTGTCGGGGTGTGAGGTGTTTTTCGCGACCGCCGACTCAAGGGAGAAAAGGCGGTATAAGCGGGCAGTGGGAAAATAGCAACATTTTTTAAGTGAACGAAAAGGAAATGTGGTAGTTTCGGATCAGAGCCCAATGCGTCATTTTCAATATTAATGTGTAGAACTTGTATAGCTGTTATGGGGAACGGCGCTGTCTACGTGCTACTAGAAGTCAGTTTTAGAGGCTCTAGCTTTATTTGCCTTTTCCTCTGACTATAAATTGTTTTATCCATAAGATGGCCATGTTCCCCCTTCCTGGGCGTTAGCCCCACATGCTGCAAAAATGACTGACACAGACACTAGGAGTTAGTAGATATAATTGGCCACAAGCACGTGTGCCCAGGCCCTTTTATGTAACAGGGCCACCTGACTGGTGATGCCAGTTGGATGGGTGTGGGGTGGGTGTTATCACTGCTCCTAGGCAGGGGCTATTACATGAGGTCTAGCAGAAGACTACATTCTCTGCTTTGGGTTCCCGCCATTTTTACCCTCTCACCCTGGGCTCCTTTACCCCCACCCCGCTGCTGCTCCTCCCAGCCCTGTGTAGTGTCCTGTCAACCCAGGTACTTGCCAATAACCATGCCACACGCGGAGAGTAGTTGTACACGTCTTTATTCCGCTGTGTGTAAGTCAGAACTCAACATTCTAAGCCTGCCTTCAACTCATCTCTTCAATGCCTATGTCACAGGCCTATGGTGTACAGTGGGAAACAAAAGAGTTCCAACGTTCTTTTATTTGCAAGACACTACGGGGCATATTTACGAGGAAGTGGCAAAGTGCGGTGTTAGCCTCCTTGCTTAACGCCGCGCTCAGCCACTTCTGTAATGCAGGGCTGCACCGTATTTACAAAGATACGGTGCAGCCCTGCATTTCCCCCTGCGCTGGCGCTAATTTAACTGCCTAGCACCAATGCAGACACCCTTGCACCGTAGTGCAAGGGTGTCTGCGTTGCAGGGGAAGATTGTTTATGTGCAGGAAGGTGTCCCTTCCTGCACATAAACAATCTTTAAATGGCGTTTTGTAACTCCTATGTGTGCTGCAGCACACATAGCAGTTACAAAACGTCATTTTTTTAATGATTGTGTATGTGCAGGAAGGGGCACCTTCCTGCACATAAACAATCAATGGCGTTTTGCTGTTTCCAAGTGTGCTGCACAATGCAGCACACATGGAAATAGAAAAAAACAAGGAGAAATTAAACATTTCTCCTCGTGCCAGGGTAGGACTAGGTTTTCCTTGGTCTTAATTTTGGTGCGGCCCCATATTTACGCCACCCTTGTAAATATGGGGCAGCGTCAAAATCAATGGGTGTCGCAGTGGAACGCCCACCGCAATACCCATTGCTCCCCTTTCACGCTAAGTATAGTGTGAAAGGATGCCTTATTTACAAGGCAAAACCAAAGGGGATGATGGACGGAGTGTTGAACATTGCAAGCACTCACCCCCAGTCAACTGATCTGGGTTTAATCCATCATCATTCTTTAGCTCACTCCGCCACCCCAGTTCAGACATGGCCGTATGCAAATCAGTCTGACCCTGTGCCTCATGGGAACAGTCCAGCCCGAACTGCCAAGCCATGTCTTCCCTGGACCGGAAACAAGCATCCTGGGACCGGTTTCTGGCTTACAGCCATCATCAGCCAGGCTATCTTGAATCAAGTGGCAAAGTGAGCAAGGGACCCACCTCTGGGCATACCCTGCCAATTTAGGGCGAACATAGCAAAACCAAAGGGGATGATGGACGGAGTGTTGAACATTGCAAGCACTCACCCCCAGTCAACTGATCTGGGTTTAATCCATCATCATTCTTTAGCTCACTCCGCCACCCCAGCCAGAAACCGGTCCCAGGATGCTTGTTTCCGGTCCAGGGAAGACATGGCTTGGCAGTTCGGGCTGGACTGTTCCCATGAGGCACAAGGTCAGACTGATTTGCATATGGCCATGTCTGAACTGGGGTGGTGGAGTGAGCTAAAGAATGATGATGGATTAAACCCAGATCAGTTGACTGGGGGTGAGTGTTTGATTAGCTCAAGCGCTCCATCCATCATCCCCTTTGGTATCGTTTTGTTCGCCCTAAGTTGGCAGGGTATGCCCAGACGTGGGTCCCTTGCTCACTTTGCCACTGGATTCAAGCTAGCCTGGCTGATGACGGCTGAATAGCCAGAAACCGGTCCCAGGATGCTTGTTTCCGGTCCAGGGAAGACATGGCTTGGCAGTTCGGGCTGGACTGTTCCCATGAGGCACAGGGTCAGACTGATTTGCATATGGCCATGTCTGAACTGGGGTGGTGGAGTGAGCTAAAGAATGATGATGGATTAAACCCAGATCAGTTGACTGGGGGTGAGTGTTTGATTAGCTCAAGCGCTCCGTCCATCATCCCCTTTGGTATCGCTTTTGCCCTAAGTTGGCAGGGTATGCCCAGATGTGGGTCCCTTGCTCACTTTGCCACTGGATTCAAGCTAGCCTGGCTGATGACGGCTGAATAGCCAGAAACCGGTCCCAGGATGCTTGTTTCCGGTCCAGGGAAGACATGGCTTGGCAGTTCGGGCTGGACTGTTCCCATGAGGCACAGGGTCAGACTGATTTGCATATGGCCATGTCTGAACTGGGGTGGTGGAGTGAGCTAAAGAATGATGATGGATTAAACCCAGTTCAGTTGACTGGGGGTGAGTGTTTGATTAGCTCAAGCGCTCCGTCCATCATCCCCTTTGGTATCGCTTTATTTACAAGGCAGCATTAAGCCATGTTAAGTGGCTTAATGCTGCCTTGTAAATAAGGCAAAGCCCCTATCGCCACCACAACGTTGTGAAAAGTGATGTTGTGGTGTCGATAGGGGCTTGTAAATATGCCCCTACATCTCTCGCTTTGTTAAATAAAAAGTTACACGTTTTTCACAATAAACAAATAAATACATGCTTCAATACAAAAATTTACAAGCAATTCTAATTCTTCAATTAAGCTCCGTGGCACCTGAATCACATGTCCTGATCGGGTCATTGGAGACCGGGATCTGGCAGTCAGAGTGTAAGCGATCTGCACATGTGAGGTGGAATCATCAGCAGACAAAGAATCATCAACAGTCTGTCTGGATCCAGTCCCTACATTGAAATCAATGTTCGGTGAGTGATGGGCCACATGTCAAAAATGAGAGGAATCTCTCGTAAGGCACTTCCCAGGACGCCGGGCAGTCACTGTTGGACTTGTCCATTTTTGCAGGGTTATCCCCAAACATTTAGCTTCTTCCTCCTATTTTTTCCTGACCTGTTGTTGTTGACTGTAGGACTCTGGGCACTTTATAACTGCTAATCAGTGCTAAAGCGCCTATGCTTTCTAAATAAATTGTGATTATGGATTGGTGTATCCATGATTGTCATATCTGATTTACTCGTAAGCCCCTAGTAAAGTGCACTGTGTGTGCCAGGGCCTGTAAATCAAAGGCTACTAGTGAGCCTGCAGCACTGATTGTGCCACCCACATGAGTAGCCCTGAAAAGGTATTGCAGACCTGCCACTGCAGTATCTGTGCATAGTTGTTAACTGCCATGTCGACTTGGCAAGTGCACCCACTTGCCAGGCCCTAGCCTTCCCTTTTCTTATATGTAAGGCACCCCTGTGGTAGGCCCAAAGTACCCCCCTGGGCAGGGTGCAGTGTATGTGAAAGGTAGGACATGTACCGGTGTGTGTGACATGTCCTGATAGTGAAATACTGCCAATTTCGTTTTTCACTATTGAAAGGCTATCTTGCCCCGTAGGATAGAATGGGAAATGCTTTGTAACATCTTGTAAGTATAACTTCCCACTGGGACATGAGAGTATGCCTACCGACAGTGTCTTTGCCTCTGCGCCCGCATTTGTAATATGGCGTAGGCGCAGAGCCAAAGGGATTCCCTCATTTGCATGGGGCCACGCCACCATGCAAATGAGGAAACGCCCTCTGATGATGGCGCTGGTGCTTTATGTACGCCAGTGCTATAGATATTACAGAAGGGGACGCACAGGTGTCTGCAGCCCCTTCTGTAATACCAAAGTGCCCCAGGGGCGCGCAAAGCGAGGGCTAATGCCCGTTGCGCCCCTGGGGCACTTCCGTAATACGGCCCCAGGTGTCCTCTCCTTATTGTGACCCTGTGAAGGGCACGATAAGCTTCCTGCCTCTTCTCTACAGTCGATAAGGGAGGCCAGTTTATATTTGGTGTATTGTGTTCCACTTGCATTTATATATAGCTTCAGACTTCTAATGAGGCCATAATGTGTGTTTGTGAACGAGTAACACACCACTCATGGGGAGTGGTTTGGATGGAAGATTTTATGGCCGTGATGTTGGCTATATGGGTAGATAGTGATATCGTGATTGAGGACCAAATATGAGCTCTTATATGTTGCTGCTCCTACACATGACTGAAATGAAAAAGACTGAGGGATAGGACACTAAAGCTTTAAGAAAAGGTTCTTTGGATTGATAAAGTGTGAGAATGCATTGTGGCCTATGTGGGAAGGGTTTTGTTATCGTGAATGCATAGCAGATACTCTTCTGACTGTTGCTGCTTGTGGTGCTGTCTAATGGATGCCGTCATGCATGCTTGTGTTTATAATTTTTGGAGATGTCTGTGACCTGTAGTTCACACCAGTAGACTATGAAGCTAGCCCCTATACAGTCCACCAAAGCTCATGCTCTAATGGGTCCTTCTAAGCAGCATTTTTGTATGCTTAATTTATGAAGGTGTTTGCCAGTTTTCAGCGCCAGTACATATTTCTACACAGCAGCACATTTTTATCCACCACATGGTGGTGCTGTGCATCTATTTTATAGCAGAATTCATCCGTGAAAGACTGAATATTCTAGTATACTTTTTAAACTAGAAGGGGTGGGAGCACACTGCTAACCTCCCAGCACAGTTCGCCCCTTAGCATTCTGGTAAATGCAGTTTGTAGTGCATGCTTACTTGGTATTTTGCTGGAGTGTTCCACCAAAGTTGGTGCAGATTAGTGCTGTCATCGCTAGACACATGTGTTTCTGGATTTTATCCATCATCAGTAGAGATCAAAACCGATTTTCTTCTGGGGTTGCTGAGCAGGCTGCCACAATTCTTACAGGTCTCAGTACCTCTCACAGGCACACAGGTGCATCTCCACTAGCTCGTCAGCTCAATGGCTCAAGGGAGCCTTTTTAAACAGGAAGGGGTGGGAGCACACTGCTAACCTCCCAGCACAGTTCGCCCCTTAGCATTCTGGTAAATGCAGTTTGTAGTGCATGCTTACTTGGTATTTTGCTGGAGTGTTCCACCAAAGTTGGTGCAGATTAGTGCTGTCATCGCTAGACACATGTGTTTCTGGATTTTATCCGTCATCAGTAGAGATCAAAACCGATTTTCTTCTGGGGTTGCTGAGCAGGCTGCCACAATTCTTACAGGTCTCAGTACCTCTCACAGGCACACAGGTGCATCTCCACTAGCTCGTCAGCTCAATGGCTCAAGGGAGCCTTTTTAAACAGGAAGGGGTGGGAGCACACTGCTAACCTCCCAGCACAGTTCGCCCCTTAGCATTCTGGCAAATGCAGTTTGTAGTGCATGCTTACTTGGTATTTTGCTGGAGTGTTCCACCAAAGTTGGTGCAGATTAGTGCTGTCATCGCTAGACACATGTGTTTCTGGATTTTATCCGTCATCAGTAGAGATCAAAACCGATTTTCTTCTGGGGTTGCTGAGCAGGCTGCCACAATTCTTACAGGTCTCAGTACCTCTCACAGGCACACAGGTGCATCTCCACTAGCTCGTCAGCTCAATGGCTCAAGGGAGCCTTTTTAAACAGGAAGGGGTGGGAGCACACTGCTAACCTCCCAGCACAGTTCGCCCCTTAGCATTCTGGTAAATGCAGTTTGTAGTGCATGCTTACTTGGTATTTTGCTGGAGTGTTCCACCAAAGTTGGTGCAGATTAGTGCTGTCATCGCTAGACACATGTGTTTCTGGATTTTATCCATCATCAGTAGAGATCAAAACCGATTTTCTTCTGGGGTTGCTGAGCAGGCTGCCACAATTCTTACAGGTCTCAGTACCTCTCACAGGCACACAGGTGCATCTCCAGTAGCTCGTCAGCTCAATGGCTCAAGAGAGCCTTTTTAAACAGGAAGGGGTGGGAGCACACTGCTAACCTCCCAGCACAGTTCGCCCCTTAGCATTCTGGTAAATGCAGTTTGTAGTGCATGCTTACTTGGTATTTTGCTGGAGTGTTCCACCAAAGTTGGTGCAGATTAGTGCTGTCATCGCTAGACACATGTGTTTCTGGTTTTTATCCGTCATCAGTAGAGATCAAAACCGATTTTCTTCTGGGGTTGCTGAGCAGGCTGCCACAATTCTTACAGGTCTCAGTACCTCTCACAGGCACACAGGTGCATCTCCACTAGCTCGTCAGCTCAATGGCTCAAGGGAGCCTTTTTAAACAGGAAGGGGTGGGAGCACACTGCTAACCTCCCAGCACAGTTCGCCCCTTAGCATTCTGGTAAATGCAGTTTGTAGTGCATGCTTACTTGGTATTTTGCTGGAGTGTTCCACCAAAGTTGGTGCAGATTAGTGCTGTCATCGCTAGACACATGTGTTTCTGGATTTTATCCGTCATCAGTAGAGATCAAAACCGATTTTCTTCTGGGGTTGCTGAGCAGGCTGCCACAATTCTTACAGGTCTCAGTACCTCTCACAGGCACACAGGTGCATCTCCACTAGCTCGTCAGTTCAATGGCTCAAGGGAGCCTTTTTAAACAGGAAGGGGTGGGAGCACACTGCTAACCTCCCAGCACAGTTCGCCCCTTAGCATTCTGGCAAATGCAGTTTGTAGTGCATGCTTACTTGGTATTTTGCTGGAGTGTTCCACCAAAGTTGGTGCAGATTAGTGCTGTCATCGCTAGACACATGTGTTTCTGGATTTTATCCGTCATCAGTAGAGATCAAAACCGATTTTCTTCTGGGGTTGCTGAGCAGGCTGCCACAATTCTTACAGGTCTCAGTACCTCTCACAGGCACACAGGTGCATCTCCACTAGCTCGTCAGCTCAATGGCTCAAGGGAGCCTTTTTAAACAGGAAGGGGTGGGAGCACACTGCTAACCTCCCAGCACAGTTCGCCCCTTAGCATTCTGGTAAATGCAGTTTGTAGTGCATGCTTACTTGGTATTTTGCTGGAGTGTTCCACCAAAGTTGGTGCAGATTAGTGCTGTCATCGCTAGACACATGTGTTTCTGGTTTTTATCCGTCATCAGTAGAGATCAAAACCGATTTTCTTCTGGGGTTGCTGAGCAGGCTGCCACAATTCTTACAGGTCTCAGTACCTCTCACAGGCACACAGGTGCATCTCCACTAGCTCGTCAGCTCAATGGCTCAAGGGAGCCTTTTTAAACAGGAAGGGGTGGGAGCACACTGCTAACCTCCCAGCACAGTTCGCCCCTTAGCATTCTGGTAAATGCAGTTTGTAGTGCATGCTTACTTGGTATTTTGCTGGAGTGTTCCACCAAAGTTGGTGCAGATTAGTGCTGTCATCGCTAGACACATGTGTTTCTGGATTTTATCCGTCATCAGTAGAGATCAAAACCGATTTTCTTCTGGGGTTGCTGAGCAGGCTGCCACAATTCTTACAGGTCTCAGTACCTCTCACAGGCACACAGGTGCATCTCCACTAGCTCGTCAGCTCAATGGCTCAAGGGAGCCTTTTTAAACAGGAAGGGATGGGAGCACACTGCTAACCTCCCAGCACAGTTCGCCCCTTAGCATTCTGGTAAATGCAGTTTGTAGTGCATGCTTACTTGGTATTTTGCTGGAGTGTTCCACCAAAGTTGGTGCAGATTAGTGCTGTCATCGCTAGACACATGTGTTTCTGGATTTTATCCGTCATCAGTAGAGATCAAAACCGATTTTCTTCTGGGGTTGCTGAGCAGGCTGCCACAATTCTTACAGGTCTCAGTACCTCTCACAGGCACACAGGTGCATCTCCACTAGCTCGTCAGCTCAATGGCTCAAGGGAGCCTTTTTAAACAGGAAGGGGTGGGAGCACACTGATAACCTCCCAGCACAGTTCGCCCCTTAGCATTCTGGCAAATGCAGTTTGTAGTGCATGCTTACTTGGTATTTTGCTGGAGTGTTCCACCAAAGTTGGTGCAGATTAGTGCTGTCATCGCTAGACACATGTGTTTCTGGATTTTATCCGTCATCAGTAGAGATCAAAACCGATTTTCTTCTGGGGTTGCTGAGCAGGCTGCCACAATTCTTACAGGTCTCAGTACCTCTCAAAGGCACACAGGTGCATCTCCACTAGCTCGTCAGCTCACTGGGTCAAGGGAGCCTTTTTAAACCCGAAGGGGTGGGAGCACACTGCTAACCTCCCAGCACAGTTCGCCCCTTAGCATTCTGGTAAATGCAGTTTGTAGTGCATGCTTACTTGGTATTTTGCTGGAGTGTTCCACCAAAGTTGGTGCAGATTAGTGCTGTCATCGCTAGACACATGTGTTTCTGGATTTTATCCGTCATCAGTAGAGATCAAAACCGATTTTCTTCTGGGGTTGCTGAGCAGGCTGCCACAATTCTTACAGGTCTCAGTACCTCTCACGGGCACACAGGTGCATCTCCACTAGCTCGTCAGCTCAATGGCTCAAGGGAGCCTTTTTAAACAGGAAGGGGTGGGAGCACACTGCTAACCTCCCAGCACAGTTCGCCCCTTAGCATTCTGGTAAATGCAGTTTGTAGTACATGCTTACTTGGTATTTTGCTGGAGTGTTCCACCAAAGTTGGTGCAGATTAGTGCTGTCATCGCTAGACACATGTGTTTCTGGATTTTATCCGTCATCAGTAGAGATCAAAACCGATTTTCTTCTGGGGTTGCTGAGCAGGCTGCCACAATTCTTACAGGTCTCAGTACCTCTCACAGGCACACAGGTGCATCTCCACTAGCTCGTCAGCTCAATGGCTCAAGGGAGCCTTTTTAAACAGGAAGGGGTGGGAGCACACTGCTAACCTCCCAGCACAGTTCGCCCCTTAGCATTCTGGTAAATGCAGTTTGTAGTGCATGCTTACTTGGTATTTTGCTGGAGTGTTCCACCAAAGTTGGTACAGATTAGTGCTGTCATCGCTAGACACATGTGTTTCTGGATTTTATCCGTCATCAGTAGAGATCAAAACCGATTTTCTTCTGGGGTTGCTGAGCAGGCTGCCACAATTCTTACAGGTCTCAGTACCTCTCACAGGCACACAGGTGCATCTCCACTAGCTCGTCAGCTCAATGGCTCAAGGGAGCCTTTTTAAACAGGAAGGGGTGGGAGCACACTGCTAACCTCCCAGCACAGTTCGCCCCTTAGCATTCTGGTAAATGCAGTTTGTAGTGCATGCTTACTTGGTATTTTGCTGGAGTGTTCCACCAAAGTTGGTGCAGATTAGTGCTGTCATCGCTAGACACATGTGTTTCTGGATTTTATCCGTCATCAGTAGAGATCAAAACCGATTTTCTTCTGGGGTTGTTGAGCAGGCTGCCACAATTCTTACAGGTCTCAGTACCTCTCACAGGCACACAGGTGCATCTCCACTAGCTCGTCAGCTCAATGGCTCAAGGGAGCCTTTTTAAACAGGAAGGGGTGGGAGCACACTGCTAACCTCCCAGCACAGTTCGCCCCTTAGCATTCTGGTAAATGCAGTTTGTAGTGCATGCTTACTTGGTATTTTGCTGGAGTGTTCCACCAAAGTTGGTGCAGATTAGTGCTGTCATCACTAGACACATGTGTTTCTGGATTTTATCCGTCATCAGTAGAGATCAAAACCGATTTTCTTCTGGGGTTGCTGAGCAGGCTGCCACAATTCTTACAGGTCTCAGTACCTCTCACAGGCACACAGGTGCATCTCCACTAGCTCGTCAGCTCAATGGCTCAAGGGAGCCTTTTTAAACAGGAAGGGGTGGGAGCACACTGCTAACCTCCCAGCACAGTTCGCCCCTTAGCATTCTGGTAAATGCAGTTTGTAGTGCATGCTTACTTGGTATTTTGCTGGAATGTTCCACCAAAGTTGGTGCAGATTAGTGCTGTCATCGCTAGACACATGTGTTTCTGGATTTTATCCGTCATCAGTAGAGATAAAAACCGATTTTCTTCTGGGGTTGCTGAGCAGGCTGCCACAATTCTTACAGGTCTCAGTACCTCTCACAGGCACACAGGTGCATCTCCACTAGCTCGTCAGCTCAATGGCTCAAGGGAGCCTTTTTAAACAGGAAGGGGTGGGAGCACACTGCTAACCTCCCAGCACAGTTCGCCCCTTAGCATTCTGGTAAATGCAGTTTGTAGTGCATGCTTACTTGGTATTTTGCTGGAGTGTTCCACCAAAGTTGGTGCAGATTAGTGCTGTCATCGCTAGACACATGTGTTTCTGGATTTTATCCGTCATCAGTAGAGATCAAAACCGATTTTCTTCTGGGGTTGCTGAGCAGGCTGCCACAATTCTTACAGGTCTCAGTACCTCTCACAGGCACACAGGTGCATCTCCACTAGCTCGTCAGCTCAATGGCTCAAGGGAGCCTTTTTAAACAGGAAGGGGTGGGAGCACACTGCTAACCTCCCAGCACAGTTCGCCCCTTAGCATTCTGGTAAATGCAGTTTGTAGTGCATGCTTACTTGGTATTTTGCTGGAGTGTTCCACCAAAGTTGGTGCAGATTAGTGCTGTCATCGCTAGACACATGTGTTTCTGGATTTTATCCGTCATCAGTAGAGATCAAAACCGATTTTCTTCTGGGGTTGCTGAGCAGGCTGCCACAATTCTTACAGGTCTCAGTACCTCTCACAGGCACACAGGTGCATCTCCACTAGCTCGTCAGCTCAATGGCTCAAGGGAGCCTTTTTAAACAGGAAGGGGTGGGAGCACACTGCTAACCTCCCAGCACAGTTCGCCCCTTAGCATTCTGGTAAATGCAGTTTGTAGTGCATGCTTACTTGGTATTTTGCTGGAGTGTTCCACCAAAGTTGGTGCAGATTAGTGCTGTCATCGCTAGACACATGTGTTTCTGGATTTTATCCGTCATCAGTAGAGATCAAAACCGATTTTCTTCTGGGGTTGCTGAGCAGGCTGCCACAATTCTTACAGGTCTCAGTACCTCTCACAGGCACACAGGTGCATCTCCACTAGCTCGTCAGCTCAATGGCTCAAGGGAGCCTTTTTAAACAGGAAGGGATGGGAGCACACTGCTAACCTCCCAGCACAGTTCGCCCCTTAGCATTCTGGTAAATGCAGTTTGTAGTGCATGCTTACTTGGTATTTTGCTGGAGTGTTCCACCAAAGTTGGTGCAGAATAGTGCTGTCATCGCTAGACACATGTGTTTCTGGATTTTATCCGTCATCAGTAGAGATCAAAACCGATTTTCTTCTGGGGTTGCTGAGCAGGCTGCCACAATTCTTACAGGTCTCAGTACCTCTCACAGGCACACAGGTGCATCTCCACTAGCTCGTCAGCTCACTGGGTCAAGGGAGCCTTTTTAAACCCGAAGGGGTGGGAGCACACTGCTAACCTCCCAGCACAGTTCGCCCCTTAGCATTCTGGTAAATGCAGTTTGTAGTGCATGCTTACTTGGTATTTTGCTGGAGTGTTCCACCAAAGTTGGTGCAGATTAGTGCTGTCATCGCTAGACACATGTGTTTCTGGATTTTATCCGTCATCAGTAGAGATCAAAACCGATTTTCTTCTGGGGTTGCTGAGCAGGCTGCCACAATTCTTACAGGTCTCAGTACCTCTCACGGGCACACAGGTGCATCTCCACTAGCTCGTCAGCTCAATGGCTCAAGGGAGCCTTTTTAAACAGGAAGGGGTGGGAGCACACTGCTAACCTCCCAGCACAGTTCGCCCCTTAGCATTCTGGTAAATGCAGTTTGTAGTGCATGCTTACTTGGTATTTTGCTGGAGTGTTCCACCAAAGTTGGTGCAGATTAGTGCTGTCATCGCTAGACACATGTGTTTCTGGATTTTATCCGTCATCAGTAGAGATCAAAACCGATTTTCTTCTGGGGTTGCTGAGCAGGCTGCCACAATTCTTACAGGTCTCAGTACCTCTCACAGGCACACAGGTGCATCTCCACTAGCTCGTCAGCTCAATGGCTCAAGGGAGCCTTTTTAAACAGGAAGGGGTGGGAGCACACTGCTAACCTCCCAACACAGTTCGCCCCTTAGCATTCTGGTAAATGCAGTTTGTAGTGCATGCTTACTTGGTATTTTGCTGGAGTGTTCCACCAAAGTTGGTACAGATTAGTGCTGTCATCGCTAGACACATGTGTTTCTGGATTTTATCCGTCATCAGTAGAGATCAAAACCGATTTTCTTCTGGGGTTGCTGAGCAGGCTGCCACAATTCTTACAGGTCTCAGTACCTCTCACAGGCACACAGGTGCATCTCCACTAGCTCGTCAGCTCAATGGCTCAAGGGAGCCTTTTTAAACAGGAAGGGGTGGGAGCACACTGCTAACCTCCCAGCACAGTTCGCCCCTTAGCATTCTGGTAAATGCAGTTTGTAGTGCATGCTTACTTGGTATTTTGCTGGAGTGTTCCACCAAAGTTGGTGCAGATTAGTGCTGTCATCGCTAGACACATGTGTTTCTGGATTTTATCCGTCATCAGTAGAGATCAAAACCGATTTTCTTCTGGGGTTGCTGAGCAGGCTGCCACAATTTTTACAGGTCTCAGTACCTCTCACAGGCACACAGGTGCATCTCCACTAGCTCGTCAGCTCAATGGCTGTAGGCAGTGCCACCTGCCATGGACGCCGTAGAAATACTTTGGGCACTGGCACTTACTTTTCTTTTACAAATTAAGCACTGACTGGCCAGGGCAGTTACACATTTCCATGACTCATCCAAGGTGTTGCGTAGATTGACTCGTATTAATAGGTATTATACGTCCAGCCATGGTATTAGTTTTCAGGGTTAGTCCAGCAGTGGCAGATAAGGTTGGGAAAGATTGAGTGGTGCTGCCCTTGGACACATGGCCTGCAGATCCTGATGGATGGACCTAGGTTACCAGCAATATCGCAGGTTACCGCTCATGCCGGTGACAATGTTCGCAAAAAACCACGGGTAGTCCACTGGTATATTTCAATTCAAGCAGGATCATTTACAATTAGCTGAGCTGTAGGATAAATGAGGATCGGAGCGGCTTCTAACACCCAACAAGGGGACAGGCCTGTAATATCTTTTGAAGGTAAACCTCATTCAAGTCTCGAAAAAGTGCACAACTTTGTATTTTGCCCTGCTATGTATATTGGTTGAAAACTATTTAAGCAACTGTGAGAGATCACCAATTTTTACATGATTATTTAATCAAGAACACAATCCAGGGAAAAAAAGACTGCCCATGCTGGTAGTTTCTTTAGAAGCAAACTTTGAGTTTAATTTTCACCTGTTCTTGAAAGGGTAACAAAAAAAAATGGCAAACTATAAGGCTGCACAGTGCCAATAAAGTGACATATGTGACATTTAGGCCCCCAAAAGTAGTAAAAAAAGTTTCACACACAAAGCAAGAAAAGCCTAGATTGAAACAAACAGAATTAAGATATAGATTTGTATGTGTGGGAATATGTAGATATATATGGGCATTATGTGTGTGTATATATATACATCATGGCCTCAATGTCCCAGTATGCACCAAGAGACTGTGCACTGAGCATACGCCTACTGGGGGCGGAATTGAAAATAAATAAAGCCGGAAATGTAATGAAGGTGAGCTTCAGTGTGTTTTCTGTGGCAGCCTGTGAAGAAGGGGCTTGTGACCTTGAAACGCGTTGGCGATGGTTAATTAATGTTGGAGAAAGAAGGCTGGATGCATCTTAATGTCAGAATGCTGTCGAGTGCCTTCTCGCTGCTTCAGGGCACTTTGGTTACAATACTTTACACACGGCAGCCTGGCCGTGGAGAAAGAGCACCATCACCAGCTGGGAGGAAATGTTCGCCAGTTGGGAGAGGCTTTTGGTGTCGAATTCATTGGCACCAGAGTGGCACAGCATTCCATATGCGTAATGAACCTGCCTGAAAACTCCGATACCTACTAAAGGATTCAAAATTGCTTTTAAAGAAGAATGCACATTGAACTTACTAAAAGTGAATTTTAATGCTCACATCATGGCCTCAATGTCCCAGTATGCACCAAGAGACTGTGCACTGAGCATACGCCTACTGGGGGCGGAATTGAAAATAAATAAAGCCGGAAATGTAATGAAGGTGAGCTTCAGTGTGTTTTCTGTGGCAGCCTGTGAAGAAGGGGCTTGTGACCTTGAAACGCGTTGGCGATGGTTAATTAATGTTGGAGAAAGAAGGCTGGATGCATCTTAATGTCAGAATGCTGTCGAGTGCCTTCTCGCTGCTTCAGGGCACTTTGGTTACAATACTTTACACACGGCAGCCTGGCCGTGGAGAAAGAGCACCATCACCAGCTGGGAGGGAAATGTTCGCCAGTTGGGAGAGGCTTTTGGTGTCGAATTCATTGGCACCAGAGTGGCACAGCATTCCATATGCGTAATGAACCTGCCTGAAAACTCCGATACCTACTAAAGGATTCAAAATTGCTTTTAAAGAAGAATGCACATTGAACTTACTAAAAGTGAATTTTAATGCTCACATCATGGCCTCAATGTCCCAGTATGCACCAAGAGACTGTGCACTGAGCATACGCCTACTGGGGCGGAATTGAAAATAAATAAAGCCGGAAATGTAATGAAGGTGAGCTTCAGTGTGTTTTCTGTGGCAGCCTGTGAAGAAGGGGCTTGTGACCTTGAAACGCGTTGGCGATGGTTAATTAATGTTGGAGAAAGAAGGCTGGATGCATCTTAATGTCAGAATGCTGTTGAGTGCCTTCTCGCTGCTTCAGGGCACTTTGGTTACAATACTTTACACACGGCAGCCTGGCCGTGGAGAAAGAGCACCATCACCAGCTGGGAGGGAAATGTTCGCCAGTTGGGAGAGGCTTTTTGGTGTCGAATTCATTGGCACCAGAGTGGCACAGCATTCCATATGCGTAATGAACCTGCCTGAAAACTCCGATACCTACTAAAGGATTCAAAATTGCTTTTAAAGAAGAATGCACATTGAACTTACTAAAAGTGAATTTTAATGCTCACATCATGGCCTCAATGTCCCAGTATGCACCAAGAGACTGTGCACTGAGCATACGCCTACTGGGGCGGAATTGAAAATAAATAAAGCCGGAAATGTAATGAAGGTGAGCTTCAGTGTGTTTTCTGTGGCAGCCTGTGAAGAAGGGGCTTGTGACCTTGAAACGCGTTGGCGATGGTTAATTAATGTTGGAGAAAGAAGGCTGGATGCATCTTAATGTCAGAATGCTGTCGAGTGCCTTCTCGCTGCTTCAGGGCACTTTGGTTACAATATATATATATATATATATATATATATATATATATATATATATATATATATATATATATATATATATATATATATATATATATATATATATATATATATATATATATATATATATATATATATATATATATATATATATATATATATATATATATATATATATCCAAAAACGCACAAAGCTCCTTCTGGAGTGCAGGGACCCAAGGAGGGTGGCGTACACGCCGGCAGAGCGTACCGGCAATAATATCCCAAAACAAAGTCCAATGAAGTACGCTCTCAGGATAAGAAGCAGGACACAAATGTAGTTAATCCAAGTTTATTCCACAGGAATAAACTTGGATTAACTACATTTGTGTCCTGCTTCTTATCCTGAGAGCGTACTTCATTGGACTTTGTTTTGGGATATATATATATATATATATGAAACCAGGATCCCAAAGAACGACCGCGGTGGGCCAAACAAGGGCACAGACTCCAGTTGAAGATGCAATAAAGAGAATTTATTGTCTTAGCATGTCAGGATGACGCGTTTCGACCACAAGCCTGTGGTCTTGATCACATAGTGCGCTAAGGTGAGAGGCATAAAATTTATAGTGACATAAGTGACTTTACTATGTTCATAGTGACAAGGCAGAAAATGTTACACTTTTGCAGCATGTAGTAAAACATCTTGTCATACAGTGATGACTAGGCGCAGCAATGACAAGTAGTTTTGGTAGCAGGCATAGAGAAAAGACTACCCCTCTATATGTAGGTGTAGATGGCCATATGTTCTGTAACATCAGTTGTGTGTGGCAGACTAGAAGGTAAGCTCGAGTAATGGCGGTGCTGGCTGCATTGTAAAAGATAAAAAATGCTAAATAAATGCAAGAATTGGGTTTGAAGTCTCCCAAATTATGTCTGATGGAAAACAAAATTAAACGGTATTCCTCATTAATCGTGGGTGTGTGAATACATCCTAGAAACCATGAATGCCATGTGGCACAATTAAATGTGGGAGGAATCCGGTGTACCATCGTAACTAGGAGGGGAACAATGTATAAAACCCATTCATGTTAGTAAAAGCGTGTGGAACCAATGCCAAAGTATCTGTATCTGTCAGCGCGCAACTAATGCGGTTGTATATTGTAAGCTTAGTGCTGGTGCGGACGAAGGGCCTAGATGTTGCTGGAGTTTAATCTTAACATGTTGAGGGCTGAGCCTGATGTATGGAAATCGAGTCAACTGCCAAAAAATATGTCAAATAAGTGAAAAAATGCTATACAGTGCAGTCACTTATGGGTAAAGTTAAAAATGAGTGCATAATAGTGGGAAAATTTAGTGTTGGTGCCGTGAGACATGGTGAAGACAAAAATCCAAACAATCGCTAAAGGAATAGGCGTGATTGGAGCAGAATAGTTAAAAACTGTGTTTGTAGTGGATTAAAAAAATATATATATAAACAATACTTTTTCAGGCATAGAGTGACGTATAAATTATGCAAAAAAGAAGCAGAGAACTCTGGGTAGCTCCCAAGTTTAGGTGGAGAGCGGCTCCTGTATATTGCACCCTACAACAGCAGCGACACTCTGAATTTGCTCCCATCAAATATCTGCTTTTCTATCAGTGTTTTTAAGCATAGGATCAGCACAGTGCCGTCCACGCTGAGATTCCATTCCAAGTCCCTCCGTTTTGTGGGTCCCTTGTGATAATATGGTATGTATGTTGCAGAACCATCAGACTAGCCCTTCCCTCACACTGGCATATCCATACTGTCACACACCACTTTCTGTCATGATTGATGGGTGCCTTGAATATGTAGTGGAGGAGTTGCGGGATTCCCAATGAGTTTGCGGGGAGTTGCAATATTTAGTGGTATGGAATGTCTATGATGCTTCAGAGTGATCCTGGGAATCTGCTTTGTACGTAAGAGCTCCAGTTAAAGAATTCCATAAATAGTTCCTCTGGAAACCGGACCCACAGCGAGTAAGGAGGGACCCCTTCAGGGATGGGACTGTCAAGAATTGGGCTCAGATTCAGGGTTCTCCAGGGGTTAGGTATCGGGAAACAACACAACAGGGAGTTAGGACATCCTTCTCGAAGCTGGTGAAAATGCTACAGCAGTGGTGCAAAGAAGGCCTGGAAGCTCTGGAAGATGTGGAAGCGAAGAATGAGACTGTCACTTGCTGTGGGGCCTGTGAAGCTCAGACCTGTGGAGTCAGTAACTGGTTTCAATTTTGTGTCACTTAAAAGGACATTAATCATGGAGAACAACGTTTGGCAACAGCAATTGACTGGCTTAGTTTGCTTTGATCTAAGTCTCTATCCATTTGGCGTTCCCAAATGTTTGTTATGTTTTCCCTTTACTCAGTTTCCTCGGCAGATCGCTCCCTCTTAGACAGGATTCTAGCCTCTTCCTCCTCTCCTCTGCTTTCCGGAAGTCCTGACCTACTCACCGTTTGGTTTTACTCCCTCTGATTGGTCTGCTTACTGAAGATCTACAAATCGAAGACTTGCTCAACCAATGCTTCCTCCCCTTTTGGTACTCTGGCTGTTTCCTGGTAGCTGGGGGTCTAGTTACAGTGCTTCCTCCACCCAACCTAGGTAAGCACATTCTGGGGTTTTGGCCTTAGAGAGGTTAATTTTAATTACATTTTGGATTCTAATGTGTTCTGTGCTCTCTGATATAGAAACCCCAAGGTCTGTTGAGTCCTTGTGAACATCCTGTGACATGCTGAACCACTTTGACATCAAGACCTTGCTTGTATCTCTCTCCCTTGCCATTCTTTTGCCGTAGGGTAGCAATATCCTCAGGATTCCTTTCCCTCTCTCTTTATACTGAGGGTACTTTGTCCTGGGGAGAGAGTTGGATTATTGCCGCTTCTGAGAAACCATGACCATCCCGGTTCATTTTACCGAGCACCAATGGAAAATCTTTGGCTTACTTTTGGTGCCTGGTTTCATCATGTTATGGGCCAGTCCAGCTGTGGCCAGTGTTTCTCTTTCAAGTTGTTGCGATTCCCACCCAGTACCTCAAGATCTGTCGGATAAAACAACATGTTACGAGTTGGTTGCGTCTGTAAAGAGGTTATTGCAAAAAACAAAAGTTGTTAGTCTGCTATAGAGCGTACCGACAAGAGGATCCCCATAGCTGGCAAATGAAGGCAAGCTCCCTCAAGCAAAGGCAAGATGCAAATTTATAATGTTCTACAGACAGTTTATAGTATTGATCACTAGATTCTTACCGAGAAGCATGTGCGACGCTGAGCTCATGAAAGCTGCTCCACAGCCTTCACAAGTAACAATAATATAAACAAATTCAGCTCAGCAATCTCGTTAACAAATTCTATGGCTCAAATGCCTAGGCGCTGCTTGCCTTGCCACAGAAATGGCCATATCTGGAGAGTAAAGTTACCATGAGCCAAAAAACCTAGTGCTTATAGGGTAGTATCAACATGCATCAAAAATATCTTTCAAGTTTTTCACTGGTAATTCCAAGAAATTGCCATTTGAATTGGCTGGAAATCCATTTGAACTGTAAACTGAGTAATCCCTGTGACTCGTCACTGGTTTTTCCCTCCACTAACCTGCCCTCAACTTTGGATGTAAACTGGCACCCTAAGCCAGTTATTTAGTTTCCCTATGACTTCTAAATACTCTCTTCATTGCTGTGAACCTAATGGTTAGCCAGGACTAGGCATAATCCCCTGGTGCACCCTTCACGAAAAAGTGGAGGGGGACTATCCTTAATGAAAAGGACCTTCCTATGACTTTGTGGAACATGCCTTGGGTCCT
Source organism: Calotriton arnoldi (assembly GCA_963921515.1). NCBI lineage: Eukaryota > Metazoa > Chordata > Amphibia > Caudata > Salamandridae > Calotriton > Calotriton arnoldi. The sequence continues at coordinate 85,917 of CAWUFW010020840.1, forward strand.
GCTGACAAAAAACTGCTAGGGGGGCGTGGCCAGGACACGAATGGAGTGAGACGTGTGTTGCTGAGTCTCCGCTCCATCACGGCCTGTTAAAGCTTTTAGAACCGGCCGCCGGACTCGCCGGCCATCACCGAGTACCCAGCCCTGCGACGGAGGGACTGCGTGAGCACTTACTTGAGGAGTGGCGATCTTGCTGCCGCTGGGGAGCTGGCCGCTACAGAGGGCGTCGCCGCCATCTTGCCCGGGGAGCTGTTGGGTGGAGCTCTTTTTTCGCCATTAGCGCTGGGCCTGCAGCCACACTGTCCTGCCCGGGGAGGCCCTCGTGTTTGCTTTGTTCACCCTAAGTTGGCAGGGTATGCCCAGACGTGGGTCCCTTGCTCACTTTGTCACTGGATTCAAGCTAGCCTGGCTGATGAGGGCTGTTAGCCTGAAACCGGTCCCAGGATGCTTGTTTCCGGTCCAGGGAAGACATGGCTTGGCAGTTCGGGCGGGACTGTTCCCATGAGGCACAGGGTCAAGACTGATTTGCATAGAGCTGTGTCTGAACTGGGGTGGCGAAGTGAGCTAAAGAACGATGATGGATTCGACCCAGATCTGTGACTGGGGGTGAGTGTCTGAAAAGTTTGAGCGCTCTGTCCATCATCTCCTTCTGTTTGCTTTGTTCGCCCTAAGTTGGCAGGGTATGCCCAGACGTGGGTCCCTTGCTCACTTTGCCACTGGATTCAAGCTAGCCTGGCTGATGAGGGCTGTTAGCCCGAAACCGGTCCCAGGATGCTTGTTTCTGGTCCAGGGAAGACATGGCTTGGCAGTTCGGGCTGGACTGTTCCCAGGAGGCACAGGGTCAAGACTGATTTGCATAGAGCTGTGTCTGAAATGGGGTGGCGAAGTGAGCTAAAGAACGATGATGGATTCAACCCAGATCTGTGACTGGGGGTGAGTGTCTGAAAAGTTTCAGCGCTCTGTCCATCATCTCCTTGTGTTTGCTTTGTTCGCCCTAAGTTGGCAGGGTATGCCCAGACGTGGGTCCCTTGCTCACTTTGCCACTGGATTCAAGCTAGCCTGGCTGATGAGGGCTGTTAGCCCGAAACCGGTCCCAGGATGCTTGTTTCCGGTCCAGGGAAGACATGGCTTGGCAGTTCGGGCTGGACTGTTCCCATGAGGCACAGGGTCAAGACTGATTTGCATAGAGCTGTGTCTGAACTGGGGTGGCGAAGTGAGCTAAAGAACGATGATGGATTCAACCCAGATCTGTTACTGGGGGTGAGTGTCTGAAAAGTTTCAGCGCTCCGTCCATCATCTCTTTGTGTTTGCTTTGTTCGCCCTAAGTTGGCAGGGTATGCCCAGACGTGGGTCCCTTGCTCACTTTGCCACTGGATTCAAGCTAGCCTGGCTGATGAGGGCTGTTAGCCCGAACCGGTCCCAGGATGCTTGTTTCTGGTCCAGGGAAGACATGGCTTGGCAGTTCGGGCTGGACTGTTCCCATGAGGCACAGGGTCAAGACTGATTTGCATAGAGCTGTGTCTGAACTGGGGTGGCGAAGTGAGCTAAAGAACGATGATGGATTCAACCCAGATCTGTGACTGGGGGTGAGTGTCTGAAAAGTTTCCGCGCTCCGTCCATCATCTCCTTGTGTTTGCTTTGTAGGCCCTCGGGGCATGCCTGACCCGCTGGAGGAATAGTTGGTCCTCCGGACTCGCCCTTGGAGCTCGGCGCCCTCGCGGCGGTACAGACCAGAGGTGCCGCCGGGACCTGCTCCGGAGCTGTTTTCCGCCTTGGAGGTACTGCGGCAGATTGGTGGTGGAGAGGCCGGGATGCGACGCGGCCTGGCCCCTTAGCCTCCGATATCGAGAGTGTAGCTTGCTTGGCTGGCCCTGCCCCACCCTGGAGACAGCAGTGAGTGCGGGGTCTGCCGTTGGGGGGGGCGCCGGCCAAACTAAGCTCCGCTAGTGGGGTGCTGGGAGAGCTGTTGCGGCACTGCCCCCCGGCCTGATTACATAACTCGCTGCCTAGGCCCCGTTCCTCGGCGAGCTCTCAAGAGGGCTGGAGGCTGTGAATACCCTTCAGTCACCGGATCCGGGGACTGGAATCTTTGTGGCGGTGCACCCCGCGGTGGCACAAACTGATTATTTAAATTGAGCCCCCCGCTGGCCTGCCTTCTGGACGCGCCTGCCTAGAACATTGCTATGCCCACTCTGGTTTGCACGGCTGTGGGTCTGTCCGGCTGTGGATCTCGTGAGCGCTGGGGGTGACTTCAGGAGTGGTGATATGTACATTGCGCCCTAACTTGACGGACCTGAACAGTTACTGAGACCAGTGTGGATCTTCCTGTGGAGTGACGGAGGGTCTTTCCCTGTGGGCCTGGGAGCAATTGTGTTCTGGGGCTGCTGCTGTTTGGAGTTAGTGGGAACTCTTGGCACAGTTGACTGTTGATGTGGTGGATCGGTTGGGTCTGGAGAGGCCTGCGATATCACTGACAACCAGCCATCGCTGAGGATAACGCGACTCCCCCTGCGAGAGGCCTGGGTGGACTGGGCTTGGGGGGCTTTGTCTGCTGGGGACCCCTTACCTCTCTTGAATTGAATTGTGTATTTATAAAGCGCAAACTGTCACTCCGAGAGGAGCATCCTGGCGCTGAGCGGGTGGAGGTCAGAGTATGCAGGACGAGGTAGAGACCTATATGAGCGATCGACAGAGTTAATCTGGGGCTTGAAAGATCCAGGTCTTCAGTGCCTTCCTGAACTATGTTTCTGTTTTCAGGAGCCTCAATTGAGCTGGCATGAGATTCCATGCTTTGGCTCCTAGAGAGGCTACAGCTTTCCCTCCCTTGGTTTTATATCTGAAAGAGGGAGGCTTAAGGAGGTTTGCCGAAGAGGATCTGAGGGTCCTAACCTTGGTGTGTGGGACGAATCTGGCTGACAGATATGTGGGACCAAGTTTTAACACTGCTCTAAATGTAATTAAGAGAATTTTAAATAAAATTCTCTTATGTAGAGGCAGCCAGTGGAGAGTTTTGAGCGCCGCTTATGCAGATGACCTGCGAGGGAGTTTCAGGACCAGGCGGGCTGCCGCATGTTGGACCATCTGTAATCTCTTAAGTGTTGATTTGTTTACCCCTGCCAAGAGACTATTACAGTAATCCAGGTGCAAAAGAATCAGTGCCACGGCCACTGTCTTCCTCGCAGAAAGGGGGATGAAGTGAAAAAATGTCTTTAATGTTTTGATTAAACTGAAACAGGTCCCTGTTACCGTCAAGGCATGCGGTCGGAAGGAGAGAGAAGTGTCAAATTGCACTCCTAGGTTTTTTGCTACTTCCACAGTGGAAGGGGGGGCTGTAGCATCTTCCGGCCACCAGACACTTGGTTGGAAAGGGTTGTCTTTCCCTATCAAAAGGATCTCTGTTTTATCTGTGTTGCACCTGAGATGGTTGTCCTTCATCCACTGGATGACCTCTGATAAACAGAGTTTAAAGTTTGATTCTGCAATGGAGGAATCTTTGTCCAGGGATAAGATCAACTGAGTATCATCGGGATAGGACGTTACTTCAATCTCAAATGACGAGATCAGGGAAATGAGGGGAGCCATATATAAGTTAAACAGCAATGGGCTGAGAGAAGAGCCCTGTGGGACTCCTGAGGTAATAGGTCGTTCAGCAGAGAGGAAAGTCCCAAGAGCGACAGCTTGCCTACGATTAGTCAGAAAGGACTTGATCCAGTCAGCACAATGTTGGAGATGCCACTGTATTCTAGTCTTGCAAGAAGAATGCTGTGTGAGATGGTGTCTTGACTGTTTATACTGGCTTGCTGAGACCTCCCTGATGATTCTCCCTTGTACCTGAGTTGCTTTTTCCACTAGCCCACTTTAAACACAATACCCTTCGCTCTGCTCGCTGGTCAGCGACTACACAGGCGACCACGTTAGAACTGGGGGCGTGCCTATAATCTTTGTTGACGACTCTGATGACTCTGGAGACCCGAATCATCTGATTAACTGCACAGCGGGGGGCCTTGGACCTGGCAGCTGAGCTTGTGGTCACACCTATACCCCCCCTGCTGCTGATAGCCTCCTGCTGGGGTAGACCCATACAGTTTGGGCTATAGCTGGACTCGACACAAATCTGGCCACACCACCTCTAAAGCTTGGGCGATATCCCATTCGGAGCTGTTTTGATACTGTTGAGAAGAAGTACCTAGCCATTCCTCCTAAAAATAAGGCCAACAAAAACCCAGACCCCATTTTGACCAGGGATAACCCGGTCGCTTCTCTATGGTCCAAATCCACCTCGCAGCCTCAGCCTGCAACAGTATCTTTGGATCCTGGGGCGGACAGGGCCGAGCCTGATGCACCGATTACTCAGGCCTTTATGACCTCTTTCCTCCAAGAAATCAAAGACGAAATAGGGTCTCTGAAACAAGACTTTAAAGCCGGTCTGCAGGATATCCGGAAGGATGTCACAGAAATTGGTGGACGGGTGGACGATCTTGAGCGCACCCTGGATGCCAGGTTGGAAGATCATGAAAGCCTATGGCGATGAATGCGGAACTGGAAGACCAAAAAATTAGCCTTCAGCTTAAGCTAGAGGACCTCGAGAATCGTAGTAGGCGTAACAACCTATGCATCAGAGGTGTTCCTCAGGGGGCGGAAGGCAAAGACATCATGGCCTTCACGGCGGACCTTCTCCAGGCGATTCGCGATAACGAAGACGCGTCCCCACTCATCCTGGACAGAGCACATCGGGTCCCGGGCCCCAGAAATAGCCCGGAATTAATTACGGACATACTCACAAGGGTCCACTTTTTCGCTGAAAAAGTAGCCATCTTGAGAAAGATTCAGGGAGCCAAGACCATATCCTATAACGGCTATTCGATCCAAATTTTTCAAGACCTAGCCCCTGCCACTCTCCGGAGGAGGAAAGACTTTAAGCTAGTCACAGACAAGCTTCGTGAGCTTAACATCAAGTACCAGTGGGGCCATCCTTTTGCGCTGATGTTCACTTGGGAGGGAAAACGGCGTGCTCTCCGCTCACTGAACGAGGCAAAACAGCTCCTCCTCCTTCTACTGGAGTCCGGGGATCGAGATTTTCCCTCCCCTCACGGGCGCTCTGGTAGGCCTCCCCGCCTGGAATGGTCTACTGTCCCACCGCCCAAATACAGGCGGCGCCTTCAAGAGCGGGACTCCTCCCAGGCCAAACAGGAGATCATCAGCCACATCCGATCCTTGAGTGAATCTTCCCCGCAATCTCGATCTCCTGAACATAAGGACTGATTCGGTCTGGAAGTGCCCAGTTCTTTGTATCCTCGATATCTAGCACTGTGACCTAGCGTTTGGACAAACCTGAGAGACCTTAGATTCCTACCACTGACCTTGCCTTGTCTTCGCCTTGGGGAGAGGTAGTCCCCCACGGGGGTAAATAATAACGTCATACGGACATATCCACCAGTGTCTTGAGCCTTTTGACCTCATCACTGCCCACAATGGCATTGGCTTTCCTGGAGGCGACCCGGCGGTGGGGGACTGCTGGGTGTTACCTCGCAACGGGCCATTGGAAGCGGAGACTTAAGGACTTGCCTGTGCCTGCCATCCCACCTCCGTTTACAGGGTCCCTTTGAAGAGCGACTTCTTCCAAATGGCCCATCCTTTGGACGGTGGGCTATTCCTGGCAGACATTGACCTTGTCTGGCCCTGTGGGCCATCCCCTGTTGGGAACATTATTTCCCCCTTTTCTTTACCCCCTCCTTGTCATTATCCCTGGGATGCGCTTCTATTGGGGGGTTGCGGTTGGGTGCTTTCGGCCTCAGGAGTTTGGCTGTTGCTGGGGGAGACCATGTGGTTTTGACTGTCATGCACACGCTTCTATCCATTCTACTATGTGGGGGATCTGCGAGGTGGGAAGTCGAGATTCCACTATTACTTTGGATGGGCGTGCTACGCGGGGCATAATCTCGGACTGTCCATGACCAATCTGTTTAAACTCCACTCGCTTAATGTTAAGGGCTTAAACTCCCCTAATAAGAGACGTCAGGTCTGGCGATACCGCCTCCTCCAGGAACCCGATATTATATTTCTCCAAGAGACACATCTTCTCTCCTCTGACACTCGCCTAATGTCACATTCTAAATATCCAACTCAATACTGGGCCTGCACTTCTACTAAAACTGCTGGAGTGGCCAATCTATTTAAAAACGGTCGGGCTGGGAACTCCCCTAAGGTCACAAGGGACACGGATGTGGAGGTTTATAAAAATTCAAATACACTGGGATAAGAGACCCCTGACCCTCGTAAATATCTATGCCCCTAACTAGAATCAAGACGCATTCTTACGCTCGCACCTAAGCGGGCTTCTAAATCCGGCCAACGCCGCGATTATCCTTGGGGGTGACTTCAACCTGGTATGGGATCCTGATTGGGATCGCACTGCTCATGCATATCAAGGCACTGGCGCCATGTCCGCAGCTCTTAAAAACGCTATCACTGATCTAGGACTACTTGATGCCTGGAGGTACTTACATCCTGACTCCAAAGACTTTTCATTCTTCTCCCACGCACACCGCTCATACTCCCGAATCGACTATTATTTTCTCTCTCTCCCTTTACTTCAATCTCTAGCGGCTGCAGAGATATCTGATATTTCATTATCCGATCACGCCCATATCTCGATATCACTTCAGCCCCCCAATCCCCAACACACCACTCAACCCAGATGGAGACCACCCCCTCAGGCCCTACGGGGCACAGTTGATCTTGCCGACATTCAGAAAAAGATCGAAGCCTTTTTCATCACAAACAACATTTCTGACACTTTGGAAGCGCTCAGATGGGATGCTTTTAAGGCAACCATCCGAGGAGTTATATCCTCTATTGCGATAGCCAGATCCAGAGAAGCCCGCCTTGTAGAATCTTCCCTCACTAATGACATCAAATCCCTAGAATGCAAGGATCATCAACAACCCTCCCTTCATAATAAACGGCAACTTGCCGAGCTGCGTAGCCAGCTCCACTTACACCGCACTAATAAAGCGGAACAGCTCTTACTCGCTCTAAAACAAAAGTTTTACTCAGGGGGTGATAAGGTTGGGGCATGTTTAGCCCGACGCTTGCGGGCCCAAAATACGTGAGCTCACATCTCCAAACTTCTCCGCCCTGATGGTACCTGGGCCATATTGGAGCTTGACAAGAGCTTAACTCTTTCAAACTTCTACAGGGATTTATATGCGGATGAACCCTACTCCCTAGAGGACATTAAGGCCTTTCTCGACTCCTGCCCTTGGGAACCTACCCGCTCTCACCACACGAAGATACTAGACGATCCCATTTCTTCAGAGGAAATAGCAAAGGCCTTGAAACAGCTTCCTACAGGGAAAACGCATGGCCCTGACGGCCTCCGGGTAGTTTTTTATCGCACATTTTATCCACAGCTCCAAGATCATCTTCTCCAACTTTTTAATAGCTTCACGAATATTACGGGTCTTACTCCTACTATGTCCGAAGCTAAAATAGTCCTTATTCCAAAACCGGGGAAAGACCCTTCCCTATCTACTTCGTATCGCCCCAGCGCCCTTTTAAATACAGCCGCGAAGATTTATACTAAGATTCTCCCGAATCGCTTGGAACCCTTTCTTCCAGGTGTCATAGACCCGGACCAGGTTGGCTTTATTCGCCACCGCCAGGGGGCAGACAATATCCGCCGAATAGCCCACCTGATTGAAAAAGCCCATTATAGAGATATACCTGCCTGCCTGGTGTCACTAGATGCTGAGAAAGCCTTTGAGCGGGTGGACTGGCGCTTTCTCAGGGAGGTTCTTAAAAGAGTGGGGCTGGGCCCCACCATGATCTCCAGACTGATGGCTCCCTACACGCAGCCTACCACGCGCATTCGCGTTAACGGCCACCTTACCTCCTCCAACCCTATACACCGTGGCACCAGGCAAGGATGTCCATTGTCCCCTCTCCTATTTGCCCTAGTGGTGGAGCCTCTGGTGATCGCGATCGGCCGCTCGTCTGCTATCTCGGGTATTCCCCTGGGAGGACATGAACATAAAATTTCTCTCTTCGTGGATGATCTCCTCCTATCCCTAACTACCCCGTCCTCTTCTCTCCCAGCATTAGCCGCACTCTTGCGCTCCTTTGAGGGAGCCTCAGGTTTTAAGATCAATCTAGCCAAATCTCATGCTCTTAATCGCACCCTTCCGGCCTCGGAGATACTAGAACTATAAAATCTGATTCCCCTAAACTGGTCCGATAAGTTGTTACAGTATTTAGGCCTAGACCTGACCCCTTCGCTCTCTTCCTGGACTCAAGCCAACTGGCCTAGTTATAGATGCGCCGTCCGAGAAGAGATTCCCAGATGGCGTGGCCTCCCTCTCTCTTGGCTAGGACGCATCAGCACTGTCAAAATGTCACTCCTTCCAAAGATACTACACTTATTTCAAACCCTCCCTACCCCAATTCCACAAAGTGACATTTTATCTCTCCAACGAGATTTAACTAATTTCATTTGGGGCAAGTCCCGTCCACGCTTTTCCAATAAGGTTTTGATGCTCCCCCGGGATCGAGGGGGGCTAGTATGCCCTAATCTCCTGGAGTATTACTGGGCCTGTCATCTTCGTTATATTTCAGAATGGGTTGTCCGGGAGAGTGAAAAGCATTGGTTCCATATGGACCGGGCTGTGGCCTGTAGGCCTCTATGGGACCTAGCCTGGCTCACTCGGGGGGCTCGTCCTCGTAGTGCATACATGGCCACTCCCATAAAATGGTCCTAGAAATATGGGACAAATTGGCGATCCCTCGGGGCTTGACCTCGTTCCCTTCCCCTAACACGCCCATAGCACGTAATCCCATCTTTCCTCCTGCTTTGCAACCTCGAGCCTTTAGTGCATGGAGGGACGGCGAGTGTCGAATAATACAGGATTTATTCAAGGATGATGCGTTTATCACGTTTGACCAGTGCAAAAAATCATTCCATCTTACCAAGGGGGCTCGGATGCAATATTATCAAATTCGCCAGTGGTTACTCTCCCCCACGTATACACAAGGAGCGACTAGACAGCTCACTGCCTTTGAGACCCTAGTTCACAGCTTTGAGGGCTCGAGGGGTTTGATTTCCATTACTTACAAATTTCTGCAACATTCGCAACGGCTTCAACCCCACACATATCAAAAACAATGGAACATGGACCTTGGCAAAGAGGTCCCCCCTGAGAGCTGGGAAAGATTGTGGCGAGATATCCCTAAAAGCTATCAAAGCATCCCTCAGTGCGAGTCGGCATACAAGCTTATGACGCGATGGTACTTTACTCCGGCCCGCATACAGCAGATGATACCGAACTTTCCCCCAACCTGTTGGAGGTGTCAGGGAGATAGAGGCGACTTCATCCACATATGGAGGACTTGTCCCAGTCTGACGTTATTCTGGAAAGAAATCCTCATTCATATCAAGGACACTTTGGGATTTCCTATTCCTAGCTCTCCTATAGTGACTCTGTTAGGTATCAGACCGTCAGCATTGGTAGCCATGACTCACTCGGATTGGCTTTTAATATCACAGATGCTAGGACAGCACGTCAATCCATAGCCTTATTTTGGAAGAAGCCTAACCCTTCACCTATTGCCACTTGATTCCTCCGCTTATGGCACGTTTTGACCCTTGAGCTACTTACTGCCCGTATTAACCATACAGACACCAAATTCACCCGCACCTGGCAGCCATTGATTCAACATCTCTCCCAGATAGAGCACTCCCGATTGGTCCCTCCTCGCTTGCGAGCTCTACAGCTCTTTGGCAACTCTCTTGTGCCCTACTCTAGAGGTCGACAGTTGGCTTCCCCTACTCCATTGGAACTGTAAGGAGATGTCTCACCTCCCCCCCTTGTGAGGCCTTAACCCCTTCCCCTCAAGATCTCTTATGCGCAGCCTCCCCTTCCTGACCCCTTTATTTGGGGTTTGTTCGCCCCTTCCTTGTTTGTAGTTTGGTATATACATTCACTATCCTCAAAAATGTATTACCAACAACACTTACTGGTGAATACACGTACAAAGTAATATATAGACTTACATACACCCTATTCAGTTTGTCTCCCCATTAGAGGTGAGCTCACACGACTATTTTGTATGGATGCGTCATTGCCTGGAGGTCTTTGTAGTAACCACGCTGGACATGGTTAAGTAAGAAGGTTTATTAAGGCTACATGGAGGAGGAAGAAGGCAAGCGCCAACTCCCACAGCAGCTCCAGCTCCAACTGAAACACAGCACAGTTGCTAGGAGCTGGGAGCATTCTAAGAACATTGTGAAAGGCATTGTAAATATAGTAAGGCAAAGTGATAATACATACATAGGATATAACATATCTTCTCTCTCCCCAAAACAAAACACAATACAGCAAAAGAAGAGACTTAATCCCTATATCTAGCAGGTCTAACTATTTGTCTGAAACTTCGTTTGACGATGGTTTGATCTGAGCAAGAAGGTTCAGAGGCTAGACAAGAGGAGGCTGAGGCTTTGGTGCGGACCTTCACTATTCTGTTAAGGTTCCACCAATGTCCTCCCGATACCATCACGGCATTCCCAACAATCTTAACAACTTTAATAGGTTCACTGAATTTGCAGTCTCCTTTCCTCGTATGCACTGGAGATTTTATTTTGACCATGTCTCCTACCACAAGAGGAACCACCTTGACTGCTTTCTTGACGTCAAACCATTCCTTTTGTTTGACCTGAGAATTGGTCATGTTTTCAACAACCGTAGACATTAATCTGGAAACATCAGAATCAGACTTTACCCACTTAGTCATCCAACCAGGTCTGAAACTGGTATTGGCCTTTCTCCCTCTTAACAATTCGAAAGGACAAACTTTGGTGGAAGAATGAGGCGTCGTCCTATAGGACCAAACCAAACTGTCAAGAGCCTTCTGAACGTCATGATTCCCCGCTCTTGCCCATTTTATGCACTCCCCAATCACACGATTCATTCTCTCCACAAGTCCGTTTGACTGGGGATGATACAAGGATGTTTTACAGTGTTTGACACCTGATTCTGACAAAAATAATTGGAACTCATGACTCACAAATTGTGTGCCATTGTCAGAGACAAGGATCTCTGGACACCCCTCTCTCAACCACACTTCTTTCAGAAAAGAGACAATGGCCTTGGTGTTAGCCTCCCTGACCAACTTAACTTCAGGCCATTTGGATGCATAGTCCATGAGAACCAACACAAATCGTAAACCACCCTGAAGATTGTCATAGGGTCCCATGATGTCTAATCCAAGCTTCAACCATGGTCCCTGCGGGCACTCAATCGGCATCAAAGGGGGAACAGATACTTTGAAACTTTTGTCAGCTGCACCACAGACATAACATTTGGAAACAAACTCCTCAATTTCAGCGTCCATCCTTGGCCACCAATAAGTGACCCTTACACGACGTTTAGTGAGTGTACAACCAAGATGCCCCTCATGAGCTCTCTGTATTATTTCAATGCGGAAAACATGGGGAGGAACAAATTTATCCCCCTTAGGAGTAAACCATCCTCCAGGGTGAGTTCATCTTGTACCTTCCAGAAAGGTTGGACAAGAGAATTGACAACCTTCTCCCTAGGCCATCCTACAATCACATGAGAACACACCTCTTGAAGCACACAGTCAGACTCCATGGCTCGCAACCACTCTTTCTCTGAGCCTAGATTCATACAAGGTACCTCCAACGCTGCTACTAAACAATCTTCGCAGTCCTCATTGGAAAACTCGCATAAATCGACATTTTCTGATTCATCTGATTTAACAGGGAATCTGGACAAGAAATCAGCTCGCCCATTTCTTCCCCCAGATATATGTTTTACATCAAACTCATACTGGAGGAGCTTTGAGACCATGCGTAAGATCCTGGGAGTAGAACATTTACTCATTCCACCTCCAAGGATATTGACTAAAGGTTTGTGATCCGTCTGCAACAAAAACCTTTTGCCCCAAATATACGAACGAAACTTCTCAATAGCCCACGTGCAGGCCAGCAACTCCCTTTCTATGACTGAGTACTGAAGCTCAGCAGATCTCAGGACTCTTGAAGCAAAACATATAGTGTTCTCAACCCCTCTGTCGGTCTGAGTCAACATCCCACCTAGACCCATTTGGCTGGCGTCGACAGTGACACAGCAAGGAAGATTCGGATCAAACGGCTTGAGTACAGATCCATCCCTTAAGGAAGATTTGACAGTATTAAGAGCAACTTCACAGGCATTGCACCATTCAAACTTCACCCCTTTTTTGAGAAGACTGCTAATGGGCCTGACAATTGAAGCAAAATTCGGGACGAACCTCGAGTAGTACTCGCACAGACCCAAAAGAGATTTGACCCCAGTCTTGTCCGCAGGAGCTGGTGCATCTATAATTGCTGTAAGCAAGCCAGATTTAGGACTGACGCCCTCATCAGAAATGACATGACCCAAGTATTCTACCTTGGAACGAAGAAACTCACATTTCTCTTCCTTAAGTACTACACCATTCTTTTTAAAGAGAGTCAGAACATTGTCAAGTGTAGCATTATGAGAGCCCAGATCCCTCCCAAAATCAATACATCTTCCGCAGCAACCACAGCACCGAAACCGCCCTCATCGCCGCCACCGATGACATCAGGACCCTGCTAGACAACGGAGAAACAGCAGCCCTCATCCTCCTGGACCTATCAGCCGCCTTCGACACGGTCTGCCACCACACACTACGAACACGCCTTCATGACGCCGGGATCCAAGAGAAGGCCCTGGACTGGACCACATCCTTCCTTTCCGGCAGAACACAAAGCGTCCGCCTCGCCCCCTTCCGATCCAAGGCCACCAAGATCATCTGCGGCGTACCCCAAGGCTCCTCCCTCAGCCCAACGCTGTTCAACATCTACATGGCACCCCTCGCCCACGTCGCCCGACAGCACAACCTCAACATCATCTCCTACGCCGACGACACCCAGCTGATCCTCTCCCTCACCAAAGACCCTCACACCGCCAAAGCCCACCTCCACGAAGGAATGAAGGCCGTCGCCGAATGGATGAGGACCAGCCGCCTGAAGCTGAACTCGGACAAGACGGAGGTCCTCATCCTTGGTTCCAACCCTTCAGCCTGGGACGACTCCTGGTGGCCAACATCACTGGGAACAGCCCCGCCACCCACCGACCACGTACGCAACCTAGGGGTCATCCTCGACCCCACCCTCTCCATGACTAAGCAGGTCAATGCCGTTTCCTCATCCTGCTTCAACATCCTCCGAATGCTCCGCAGGATCTTCAAGTGGATCCCCACCGAAACAAGAAAAACAGTCACCCAGGCCCTCGTCACCAGCAGGCTGGACTACGGAAACGCCCTCTACGCAGGAACGACGGCTAAGCTCCTGAGACGGCTGCAACGCATCCAGAACGCCTCTGCACGTCTTATCCTCGACATCCCCCGACGCAGCCACATCACACCCCACCTGAGAGACCTGCACTGGCTCCCTGTCAACAAGAGGATAACCTTCAAGCTCCTCACCCACGCACACAAAGCACTCCACAACTCCGGACCAGCCTACCTCAACAGACGACTCAGCTTCTACACCGCCACCCGCCAGCTCCGCTCGACCAGCCTCGCCCTCGCCACAGTCCCCCGCATCCGGAAAACGACCGCCGGCGGCAGATCCTTCTCCCACCTCGCCGCCAAGACCTGGAACACCCTCCCCACCAACCTCCGACAGACCCAAGACCTACTGGCCTTCAGAAGACTCCTCAAGACCTGGCTCTTCGATCAGTAGCAGCACCACCCCCCTCTTCCCCCAGCGCCTTGAGACCCTCGCGGGTATGTAGTGCGCTTTATAAGTGACATGATTGATTGATTGATTGATTGATTGATCTTGAAAGCCTAAGACTCTCTCAACCCCTTTGAGGATGTTGACCATGATCCTCTGAAAGACCGAGGCTGCTGACGCCAGCCCAAAAGGCATACGACAATACCGTAAAGTGCCTAATGGAGAGACGAAAGCAGTTAGGTGACGAGAATCAGGGTCCAATTCAACCTGGTGGTATGCACTGGCTAGGTCTAACTTGGTAAAGTAACGAGCACCCTTGGTGGAAGCCAGAAGATCACTTATTCTGGGTAAAGGATGGGAGTCTATCCAGATCTCTTTGTTCAAGGACCTTAAGTCAACACAAACGCGGAGATCTCCTCCCCTCTTCCTGGCCACGACCAAAGGCGACAACCACAAAGAGGATTCAGTGGGCTCGATGATACCTTTAGAACATAATTTTTTGAGTTCTTTGTCTAAATCCTCTCTTACACTGAACGGAACCCCTCTAAGTTTGTGCTTAACTGGCACGGCTCCGTCCTTCACAACAATGTTATGTTTGAAACCTTTTATTTTCCCCAATGCGTTCCCGAAAACCTCTGGGAACTTGTCCTTCCAACCCTGACTCTCTTCTTCATTCCCCACCACTAAAACCTGTTCTTTGGCACCTGGTCTTAGTATCATGCCAAAGAGTCCCTGGTGAAACCAACCGAAAATGTTGAGCCCTTTGACAGCAACATATATTTTCCCTTTGATCCTTCTATCCTTGAATCCCAGCTCCTCTTCGAAAAATCCCAAGAGTTCAATTTTCCGTCCTTCATAGGACACTGGAGACCTGTCAGGAGGAGAAAGAGTTTGAGACCCCTGCCAAACATCTTCAAAAAGTTTTTGTGTCATCATTGTTATTTTAGCTCCTGAGTCAACTAGAAGCTTAACTGTGTGGGGACCTATCCTAATGTCAACAACCGGATCTACGCATGAAGACGGATCACCCTCAACCACAACTTTAGAACAACCATTTGCTATGTTTTGATCACAAGTGACAACAGATATAATTTCTGAATCAGAGTTACTGTCTGATTCAACTGAACACACAGTAGGTTTCTTGAAGTTTCTTTTCTTAAGACATACTTTAGCGAAGTGCCCCATTTTTTTACAATAATTGCACACCACTTCCATAGCAGGACATTTAACTCCCCTTTGGTGAAATGGGTTGCCACATCTCAGACACATGTTACTACTGGTTTTCACAAAATTCGAGTTTTGAGGTTTAAAATTAGAGGAAACATTGGGGAAGTTAGCATTAGGCTTAACCCGCTGCTTAGATAAATTATTAACTTTAACGACATTGACAACATCATTAAGCTTGTCATCAAGTTCTTTGAGAGAAAACATTGATATTTCAATGCTTTTAGCGATTTTTATAGTTTCTTCCAAAGGGGATCAGCCATGCTCAAAAGTTTCTGTCTTATGTTTTTGTCTTTACACTGGCAGACAAATTGATCCCTAATTAATTGATCAGTGAAATTTTCGAATTTACAGTCAGCAGCTAATTTACGTAGCGTAAAAATGTAGGAGTCTACATCTTCAGACTCTGTTTGTTTCCTTTTGAAAAATTTGTGCCTCAAAACCATGAGACTGGGTTGTTTGTCGAACCTGTTTTTGAGCTTTAAAACAGTTTGCTGATATTCATCCAACTCTTGAGACTCTTCTTGTGTTAAGGGTGGTAAATGTTTGAAGATGGACCTTGCTTCAAACCCTAACGAATGGAGAAGTAGACATTTCTTTCTGTCTGCAACAAAACGAGAAGCACCAATGGCACCCAAATACGTTTCAAACGCGTCATGCCAAATTTCCCAACGAACAGGAGGATCTCCTGGCGAATCCAAGAAAGGAGGAGGAGGATTAACTGATTGCAAGGTGCACATTTTAGAATGACATAAAAAATACCAAAATTAACGTGAAATCTTAGACAGTAAAAGGAATACAAGAAATAGAAATACAATAAGTGTCTAAGACAAATGTAGTGATGCAACAAACATTGCAAGCCAAAGAGAAGGTAACTAGCATAAAGTGACTTAAAGGTGTGTGTGTCACTGTAAGCATAAAGCAGTGCACACCCTTTGAGAAGGAGACCTCTATGAATGTCAGACTTAACAAGTGTGAAACTTGCACTAATTCAAAAGAAGTTGTAAAATTTGAATGAAAGGTGTGTGTATCACCGTGTGACACACTGTTTTAAAGATGGTGCAAACTGCACTAATTCAGATTACAAGGTGTGTCTGTCACCGTGTGGTACCCCCTTTCTTTTAACAAGAAAAAAAAATAAGGTGTGTGTATCACCGCGTGACACACTGTTTGGAGCAGTTGCGAAGAAAAAAAAAAATAAGGTGTGTGTATCACCATGTTGTACACTGTATGCCCATTTCGTTTTTCGAGATGGACCCCCAATCCAAGATGGCGGCCGCTGTGAACTTTTAATCCTTTTACCAGGTGTGTGTATCACCGTGTGGTACACTGTATACCAAAATAGTTTCACGAGATGGACCCCAATCCAAGATGGCGGCCACTGCGTGAAGCACGTAAAAGAGGCGTTCTTTAAAATGACCGCAATGAAGTTCCTGCCGCTGCGTGAGCAACGTGACAGCAAGAGAAAATGTCACAACAGAAGAGGATGGACTGAGGGAAATGCCGGCGCTCCTCGAAGAATGTTGGAAGTTGCCAGGTGAGTGTTGCTAGGAGATAGTGGATGCAGGAGGGGTGCGCAAGCATACAGAGTTTGAAAATGCTACGTGCGCGTTAAAAGAATAAAATTGCCCAAAAATGAAGATACTTGAGAAAGGCTGGCTTGAATAAGGTTAGAGAGGTTAACACGAAGTAGCAGCGACATTAGTCATGGTAGATAGCCTCAATGTTACAACGTGAGCGTGTAGAGGGAACATGCACGGAGTAAAGATCCTACCGTTGTAGAAGGATTTACCAGGCTTCGCCGTGTGGTACCGTAGCTTTCTTCTGTTGCTATCCGCGGGTTTCCTTATGTTGTTTGCTTGACTCAAAGAAGGGTGATGGCTGGAAAGCAGGTTGTAGAGTTGATGCCAAATAGAAGTTAAATGCGTCACACGCGAGGGTAGTTGCCATGTAGCCTTAGATCATCGCCAGTAATTTTGTAGTAACCACGCTGGACATGGTTAAGTAAGAAGGTTTATTAAGGCTACATGGAGGAGGAAGAAGGCAAGCGCCAACTCCCACAGCAGCTCCAGCTCCAACTGAAACACAGCACAGTTGCTAGGAGCTGGGAGCATTCTAAGAACATTGTGAAAGGCATTGTAAATATAGTAAGGCAAAGTGATAATACATACATAGGATATAACAGTCTTCCTATCAAAAACAGTGCCCAACTATAACCCTTGCCGGGGAAACTGCGTATTACCTCTCCTTTTTCCTTATTTTGCTCCCATATTCTGCCTTGGTTTGTATTGTAATGTCTATTTCTCATATGACTTCATCGGTGTATTCTGTCATTTGGGATGGGTTTCTTTTTTTGTGCTTTATATCTTTTACCTGTTTGTTTTTTCTGGTTTTTTGTATATTCAATAAACAGATTTGAAGATAAAAAACTGATAGGGTAGAAAGAGATGCCCACGATGAATAGACCAGCTCTTGAGGTGCCTGATACTAACAAGATGCAAGGATGCCAGCAATCAGACGCTAGTATAGGAACTCCGAGTTGATGAAACCCTCTTGATCAGATGGCCCTCTGTATTGTTTTATGCTCCTATGTCTCACCAACTTGGTGTTTGGCACACAGGCTTGTGTCTCAGTGGTGTGCAGGCATGACTTGGAATATGCAAGATTCCCTCCAGAGCCACCACACTTTCTCCTGTTGGACAGTACATATCAGTAGACTTCACTGCACCATGTTGAAGTGTTGTCAAATAAAGACAGAGGGGCATATTAGCAAGACCCACGTTAAAATTATCGCCGTTTTAGCGGCAGGAAACTGCCGCTAAAACGGCGATAATGGGCTTGCTAATATGCGTTATGGAATTCCAATAGAAGCCCTGGTTAGATGTCCTGTACATCTAACCTGGGCTTCTATTGGAATTCCATAACGCATATTAGCAAGCCCATTATCGCCGTTTTAGCGGCAGTTTCCTGCCGCTAAAACGGCGATAATTTTAACGTGGGTCTTGCTAATATGCCCCAGAGTACCCTGAAGTTTCTGATCATTGGAAAAGGCTAATTTTGTCCTGACCTTCTATCTAAGTTTAGTTATGTCCTAAACCTTCTCGACGAGCCAGTGATCCCATTGGGTGTTGGATGGATTTGCAGAATGTCTGCATGCGGAAATATCAAGCTCTCCAGCACTGACTCTGGCAGGCGAGTAAGCTATCTATTATTTGGCTTGTTGCCCAGAGACACTGTTTTAGCAATTCCCAATGAAAGTCATTATTGCTAAGAAGTTTGACCTCTAATTTAGAAGTGACCTGTTTTGACTCGTCTGCTTCTGTCTGACATGAAACTGTCGTGAGATAGAAGAAACTATTTTAGTAAGCACGAACAGGCTGATATTATTCGGAAACAGCAGAGAGCTGCTTAAGATCATTATTTCCATGTCGTTATCTGTAGATTTGTGAGATGCTAGTGAAATAGGTATTTTCCAACTTTAGCTTCAAAAACTTCAGTGTTGCAGAATTTTTTTAAAGTGGCTATAAAAAAAGACAAAAGCAATAATTTGTAAGATTTCTCTTTCGAAAAAAAAGCTAAATTGGAAAAAATCCTCCGTATGGATGTTTTTTTAAAGATTCACCTACGGGCAAATTTGTGGGACTGTGACAAATGTTGCAAATTTACAAAGCTGTGACCTTTTCAGTTTCACACACCCCTGGTTAATGCGGACCGTAGGGCTCAATGGACATCACTGGTAGCTGACTGAACAGGGAGTATTGCTATGATAGTTGGGGTCACTGCTGTGCTAAAGAGTTTGTTTGGACATTCTTATTTGAATTGGTGAACATCATTTCTGCTCGTTTATTAATTTATTGTGTAAATAAAAACCTTTGTGTTTTTTTTTTAAATTATAGCTCTCATAGGACATTGACCTTTATTGGGTGTTTCATGATTGTGCCACACTGCATCCAATTCCCTAACCTAGTTGCACAACCTAGATCAAGGCTTTTCTTTTTTGACCTTGCTACCCATTGATCGAAGATCCAAGTAGGGTCTTTGGCAGTTTTGATCAGCGTAGTAGTACCTAAAGCCATGGAACAACATGTTGTACATTACACTTGACATCTGCAAAGTAATCACAGACTCCCCCAGAACCTTGAACAAAAGCCAGACTCACTGTTATGAATTTCAAGAGATGTCTACAGCAGATTGTTGGTAGTGTCCATTACTTGCCACAGGCATGTTGGTGACTCTAAGTGTATTCCTTAAGCATTACCCCAATGAATGCGCTTTCCCGATATATGCACTATGTCATTACTTACCTTGCTTCCTTTGCTGCCAAATGGAGGCTCCATGGCAGCAGCAGAGCAGGAATCTGATGCCGGACATTGGAACCATCAAGCCATGATTTCTAAAGAGGAGCCAGACAAACCAGCAGGGCCAGGGTTGAAAAGGGAAGACCCAACTCAGTCCCTGTCCCGGTTTCTTCAACTGGACCTGAAACTGGAAACACAGCCCTATAAGAAGCTGGGACAGTGCTGGGTTTCCTGTCCCTGCTGCTCTGTGTGGCTTCTCAGTGGCCTCAGGAATGCATTGATGTGCGCACAGACAGCCACATTTTAGCAGATATACTGTGCTGCCTGAGGCATGCGCAATATGTCTGATAAATAAAATGGATTGTGCCTGCTTGAGGGGATCTTACCTGAACAATGGCCCTGAGGTGCACAATCCAGACATCCACATACAAAGTGCTGTGTTTTTAAACAACACTCTGTAGCTGGATCATGCCTCAGCCCCCACAGCACCTCTCCTCATCCTCCTGTCATCAGGAGCCTGGAGACGAGGCCAAGAGGGCTGACCTGCACACTAGCAGTGTTTATGAAAACACTAAAGTCGCATTTTCGTGAAGACTGCTAAATTGAATAATGTGCAGTGTGGGGCGAGGCAAGCGGCAGAACGTGGGGCCTCACAGGAGGCAGGGCTGCACCCTGAAGCCCCTGATAAGGAGCCGCCGCTGCTCAATTGTCTCCTCCTCCAACGATTCTCCAAATGGTGATCTATTGTGCTCTTGTGTTAGGCAAACAAGAGGTCTGGGTAAGTATTATTGTTTCTATTATTTTTATGATTGTTGTTGTTGGTATTGTTGTTGTTATTATTATTATTATTATTAATAATAATATATTTAAATGTGATCTTACATTGACCATGGTACTGTATTTCACTCCTATTTTATTTACATTGCTAAACAACTGGGGTGAGTATGGAGGGGATGCATGTTAGGTGGACAGTGCTGGAAATGGGTGCATTTAACCGGTACTGGCACAGCTTGTTCTGTTTTAACAAGGCCTTTTATGATGTGTCTTTTTGCAGTGGCAGAATTTTGTTCTTTGAGCTCCATGGTGAGTCGCAGACGTTAAACTTTGAAATTGGTGACATAAATGGCAGCGGTGAGTAGTGGCAGCTTCCGATGTCCGACTGTGGCGTGGCATAAATAATCAATATAAAATGCATATAACAAGAGTAATGAGCAAGCTATAATTGTTCAAGAAGGGTTCAGGAAAATGCCAATGAGTGCCTTTTGGAGAATAATCTGTGCTTATATTGGCTAAAAATCAATGGGTTCTCAAAGGGCATTGGTGAAATAGGTCAATACTTTAATTGTCTTCCAGTCAAGCCTGACTCTCACCAGGGATGTTTTGAGTTTCAGCCTTTCAAGAATGTTTTTTTCTTTTCAAAAGTGGTAAAACTGCATTTTTCACCGCAAGTTATAAACAATTAGCTACAAAGCCATGGATATTAGAGGCAGTTCAAGAACATTTTGACATGCAATATCACCTAACCCATTTTTAAGATGTATGCATCATCATCTTTCACTTCTGCATTCCACTTCCTTCCATTTCCTATCCTATTCCTTCCAAATAGATTGCCAATCGTAGTTTATTAGTTTATGACTGCCAGTTTACTTGAACGTGCCAGGGTGGACAATGTAAAGTTACACCAAACACCCAGTCTCAGACTGTAGACCGCAGAAGTAGACCGATCTTTAACGGTCATACAGTGCAGGCATCAGACAACATTAAACACACACAAAAGGAAAAGCTTTTATATTATTCAATTTATCGCAATCTGCGCTAGGGAAACCCTAAGGGTTTATTAATACTGCCCTCACCCACTAGTTAGTGGCATGCTTCATCATAGGACCACTTGTACACCCTGCTGAAGGCCAACATACAGGGTGGAGCGCCATTTTTTTTGGGGAAAAAACTAGGGATCCATTTTGCAGAGACAGTAATCAAGTAAAACTATCTAGGAGGGTACCCGCTCTATTCCTTTATTCCTGGGTCCTTCCCGATAGGGTTAAAAAATGTGTTTCGGGTGTACTTAGGGAATTAACGTCCCTGTCACCCTCTCTGCTTTTATCGACATGTTTCTGCCTAATTCTTCTGCCCACTAGGGGTTATTAGCATTCCTCAGGATATAGATCCAGTTTACTGACCTACAAGAATATTCTTTAGGTGAGGTTATTCATGTTTACTATACGTTGTAGTAACATTCCAGGAACTTCCAGAGTTTCACATATCCATTCCACAACTCAGGGTGAGAGTGGGACGTTCTCCTGTAGTCACACTCACTCCAAGGAACGATCGTCGCCCATTTGGTCCTCTCTTCACCCTGCGCCCGTCAGACAACAGTCATGATGTCATAAAAAGCTTATTGACTATACATCATGACATTCTACAATTCATGAAATGAAAGAAACAGCATACATTGCCCTCTGCCTCCAATACCCCAAAACATCAGAAATAGATCTCTTTAACTTAGCATGAATTACAGTCATTTTGTCTGTAGACATCAGCTTCTGATTGGAAATTGATGGACCCAGACACACTTCAAGATCAAATGCAAGATTTTTCTTTAGATAAATAAATTCAAATGTTCCAAAAAAGCAAGAATTCCATGTTTGTGTATAAAACTATTTTGAAGGATACTTCTTCACCTGACCCGGTCCGGAAATGTCTGGCATAAGGTGGTAGGTGGCACTGGCTCCCGCTCTTCCCCTACCTTCAAATGTTCTTGAGAGAAGAAAAGACACAAGAAGAAAAAGAAGTACACTGAGTCATCTCAGTTTTGATCAAAATTGAGGGGTAAATCGCTGCATCATACCTCTCCTCTGCTCTGATACAGTTTTCTTCCTTAGAGCCAGGATTAGTGGAAATAGCCCCACCTCAGGAGCCCAATACGGCACGACCCACCGCAGACACTATATGGGAAATGCCCCCCAACTCCGAATTGCCTTTGGGCTCTTTAGGACCATGTGGACTCTGCTGGGGTTGCTGCTGGTGGGTCTTCCTCAAGCATCAAGAGCTTCCTTCATTCTGCTAGGAACTAGTCTGATGCTGGACTGAAACATACCAACAATGGGATCCTTGCTGGTTATACCTGTATCGGCACAGATCGAGACATACATTTCAAAGCTTTCGATGCCAAAACCTTCACCACAGCAGACTCCTGCTGCTTTGTTGGATGCGCTGATGGCACCAGTCAAGACAAAGCACTCCAGAAAAGAGGCTCACAGAGGAGAAAGAGTTGAGACTACAAGTTGAGACTGCAAGGGCCAACATTACTGGCACAGGATGCACGGTCTCTTTGGATCTGATTCTGACCCTCTGCAGATGCCGGAGGGACAACATCAGGACATAAACAATAGCAGTGACGTGGCTTATCTGTTTCCACTTCACTCTTTGGAGATTGTTGATTATCTGGCCCTGCAAGATGCCAAATGGCTGGACACCTCTCCAGACATCAACATAGATACTACTTCAGGCCCTGTCCCCGGCAGAAATGCCATTGATCCTCTCAGTTTTTTTTCAGAAAGCAGCTGAATTTCTGACTGCCCCTTCCATCGATGAAACTGAAATTAAATATTTTGACAGACTTCCTGCAATCTGCCTGTACGTCGGCACAACCGCTCCTAACTATTAGTTATTCGCTGATGGAGCCTATCAAGGATGCATGGGTCAAACCTGCATATGCACCTGCAGTGAACACATCTGTGGAAAAAAGATGCAGACCAGCACAGTGGGACTCATGAATCTTGCCTGTTCATCCCTCACCTTAGGCCCTTGTACAAGCCCTCTTTATGTGGTGAGCAGAATCCAAAGCCCCCTCCAACCTACCCGCAAAACAGGGAATCCAAGATACTCAAAGGCACTTAGAAGTAAGACCTTTTCGTGGGTAGCTTGGCGCTTCCTGGCACGGAGCTATGAGGGACGTGTTTCAGTTGAATTCAGTGGAAGTTTCCACTTCATTGTGCATTTCCTCCCATTCCTCTGATTCCTCAGATTCTGAGGAGTATTTGAAAGGAACGAGCACGGGTTATCTTCACCGGTATGGACTGTCCGAGAAGGATGTTATACTCAAAACTACTGCACCTCTCCCTATGTCCCAGGCTCTGCTTTCTACTCAGGACAACCTCCTCTCCCAGGCAGAGTGACAAATTCTGTTACACAAGCTGCTCAGTCTCCACCTTCATGCACGGAGATTGAGCAGGGACATTTGCATTATTCCTAGTTGCAACAGGAGGTGGTCGATTTTGACCTTATGTGCTCATTGCCCCTCTACCAAGTCTGCCTATTCTGGGAGGTAAAATAGTTTTTTCACGTTATTTGCTGCGTAGAACATGGACCCTTTGAAGGCTCACCTTTCTGAGGTCTTCTGATTTGTGCACTTGCTGGCCTTACTTGACTGTGCAGCGGGCACTGACAAGGAGTACCTGGCAGGTCTGTCTGCCTTACTTCTCTTCCCAAGCCAGCCATTCACCTTTCAATACCAGTTGTGATTAGATTTCTGAAGGCACAGGTAAATCTGTTTCCACCCACTTCCTTTCTCATGCCCAAATGGTATCTGAATTTAGTTTGAAACCTTTTGATGGGTTCTCTCATTGAGCCCCTTCACAGTTGTCACTATGTTTGTTAACTTTTAAACTGTTTTTCTAGTTGCAGTTACCACATCGAGGTGTGTCAGTGAATTACAGGCATTGAGCATCCATCTGTCATTCACAAGCTTCTTCTCGAATAATCTTCAGCGCAAATGCGGGGATCCTCCCTAATGTGGTGACCCCTTTCCATCTGTGGCAATCCACTACTTTTCTACTTTCTGTACTTTGACTCATCCCACCAAGGTGTGAGAGACTGCACTCGCTGGGCTTGATATTAGCTGTCTTCTTTCACATACCTATGAGGCAGAACAGGAGACTTTAGAAAGTCATAGACTCAATGGAAGCCCATATTACTTTCTGACAGTGTATCAGAATGAAGACACGTGAGTAATAGACTTACGAGTCTACAAAAACTAACAGTAAGGGGCCTGTTGAATTTAGAATTAGGTCCTGACGAAAGCCCAGACCCTGATGGGCACTACAGGCTGAAACATGTTGACTACTCATTCATGATGTTAAGAGCAACTTACAAGTCCATAGAATGTCACCACTTCACCTTTAAATCTTACCCCTGTATACTTCACCAGTATTAAAGTAATTGTTTTACGATACAGGGGGTGATTTTATGTATCACCATATGGATCCCATCAGTACTTTCCTTCAGAAGGAGGCAGAACTCACCTAGAGAAGCGAGTATCTAGGTGCGAAACCCAATGATGATGCTGCCCAACAACATACCATAGTGGTGATAACTTACACCACCAGTGGCTAAGATTGGTTGAGGGTTTCGGTTCAACACTGGAGAAATCCAGACCCTGCAGAACCGACAGGGCTCACTCTCCTTTGATTATACATGTTATTAGATTGGAAGCGTAGTGTACTCTACACAACTTCTATTTCACCTCCCAGAAAAATAATTGCCAATGGTAAGTAATGTTTTATTTTTTTCCATTTGTTTTTTAGTAAATACAAGTTTGATACAGAAATATTAAATATGAAATGATAGTGCTTTACGTTCATATGTATAACTATAATTTAGGAAGCTGGGTTGCCATGATAGGGAAAAGTCTCTAACCACCAATGTAACATAACACTTAATCAAGCAAGTACTGTGTCTCGGAGATACCATGTCTACCCCCTGAAGGTGTTGGCACGAGACTATAGGCCTACTACTGAGCAGACATGCTACAAATGCAGAACAGCATCAAAACAACACTTGCATTAAGAAACCACTGAGTGAGGCTCCAAAACAACTTTAACAAAATAAGTATTTTGTGACTAAAATGAGACCTAATTTTGTTATGAATGGAGAACTTTTGTGTTGTATGAATATTT
The DNA here is from genome assembly GCA_963921515.1 of Calotriton arnoldi. NCBI lineage: Eukaryota > Metazoa > Chordata > Amphibia > Caudata > Salamandridae > Calotriton > Calotriton arnoldi. The sequence goes on from CAWUFW010020840.1 coordinate 111,152, forward strand.
TGTCACTATGAAGCACACCCCTCAGAAATGTTAAAATATGCCCATACATTTATTATTTTACAAGATTAGGATGTAACCTTGGAAAGCTTTCTCATTTTGTTTGGTATGCCCCTCTTCCTCCCTCCCCCCAACCGCCACAGCTCTGTGCTGCAGGCTCCTGTGATGTCTTTCAAAAGGCAAGGTCTTGCCCTTCTGCTTAGCTACATGGCACAAAAGAAGAGGCAAGTGTGCTCTTATGGCTGAGAAATAAAATACAGAGCTCGCTTACATGCAATCACCAGCAACTCATAGGATTAACTTTTCAATATTTCCTCTTGTTTTAATGGAAGCCCATGCTATCAAAACCAGTTAGTTATCTCTTAGTGCACAGGATCAAAATAACTTCAGTTCTGTGAAATGAAATAGGTGAGAGTACCACACCAAAAAGCTGTAGTTTGTTACTCGTCACATGGAAGTATAGTCTATTACATTCCAATTAGGGTAGGTGTTAACATGGGATGATCATCCACAATATGTCACGAATAACCACTACTATGCTAGAAGAAGTATTATGTCAGGAGTGGACACAATGATTTCATGGAAGCAAAAAATATGCCAGGAATTATCACTAATATGCAAGTGCCAGAATGAGCTCTTTCTTGGCATGGTCCAACCAATACACTAAGAGTTACCACCAATAGGTGAGGGGCAGCAATCTGCCTAGTGGAAAGCCCCATTGTGGCTGTGCAATGCTGGATGCTACCACCACTCTGCAGTGGCCAGTATTACATCTGGGATTGGCACCAAAGTGTTATGGAAGCCCACAATGTCACAAATTACCACCATTGTGCAAAATTCTGTTTTGTGCCATGGCTGCCAACAATATGCTTGTTTGAGAAGGTTCGGGGTCACTGATGGGAGACAAAGGTGGAAGGTGGTAGAGAGGCTCACACTTTCTCCCTTAAACAGACAAAGACCACAGACATGCACTGGCATACATAGAGACATACGGTTATGTTATGTAGATTTGTAGAGCGCACTATAACCCAGAAGGGTATGCTGGCACTGAGCAGGTGTGAGTCTAGCCAAACCCTGGGCCTTCTCGAAAAGCCATGTCTTATGTGTAGTGACAGGTCATTCCATGCTTTAGGCACGATGTAGAAGGCTCGACTGCCAGATCTGGTTTTCCGTATACGTGGGATGCGTGCATGTAAGAGTCTAGATAAGTGGCGGTATCTGGAAGGTTTGTGCAAGTAGATGCAACTGTTGCAAACTGCTTTTTTGTGTGTGGGGTGCCAGTGGAGCTCCTTCAGGTGTAGTGTGGTGTGATGTGATTGCAGTGTGTGAGGTTGAGAGTGATTTTGGCTGCCAAGTTCTGAATGGTCTGCAGCCTTTTTGGAGTTTTTTGTTGTTGATCCCAGCATAGAGGGTGTTCCCTTAGTCCAGCTTGCTTGCGTGTGGGATGGTTTTCTGAGTGCTGATTGTGAGCCATTTGAAAATCTTTCTCAGCATCTTCAGGGTATGGAAGCATGAGGTGGTGACTTTGGTGGGCATGTCGAGGTTGCTGACTACGATGATCCAGAGTCTCTTGGCATAAGTTGTGGGGGTGGGTTTCGGTCCTGTCTCCGTTAGCCACCAGGAGGAATCCCACATTAAAGTGCTCTTCATGAAGATCATGATTTTGATCTTGTCATTGTACAGTTTCAGACGTTTAGTGTTCATCCAGTGGGTGATTTCAGTCATTCAGGCATTGCACTTGATCCTGGTCTGTGAGGGAGAGGGGGAGTTCCTTTTTGTTGGTGTTGGAGAGGATGTTGATGTTGTGAGAACAGATGATGCTGGCTAGAGGGATCATGTATGCATTGTAGAGGTTCGGGATCAGGGAGGATCCATGTGGAACTCAGCAGACGAGGTCACTGGTGTCAAACAAAGTTCATCCAGTGCACCACACAACAATTGTACATTTGAATAACCAGGAAGTATGATTCAATTTCCAATGATGTGTTTAAAGTCTTCTTTTTATTCAGATTGGATCAGATGTGGAATGTATATACAGTGGAAAACAGCCAACTAGTTTCATCCAAGACATTGGACTACTACAGGGCTGCAAAGTAACAAACATACACATATATAAATAACAAATACATATACATAAGAACAAAACTAAAGACATAGCATCATGTAACATTAAAACACATATATATACACATTGAAACTGCAGTCATTTTGGAAAGACAAACACATTAAGAAATCTGTTTAACTTTTAACATAGACAAACCGTCAAGACAAAGGGAAAAACAGAAATCACCAAAAGAAACAAGCAACATGTATAAACACATTGTTATATATTTACAAAGGTAAGTATCACTAGACAATAGTGATAGTACTGAGCACCTTGATATGAGTATACCAAGGGACATCATACCAAATACATTGGGCACAGGGAAAAACAGTATCATGTGTGCATATTATGATAATCCCAAAGATGCAAAATAATTCCACAAGCCCCTAGTATTACCGTTGGACACATAAAAATGCAAAACAGAACACCAAAATGGCCAATCGAACCATAAGGAAAAATAAGTGACCAGAGGGTTCCCAACAGACAAAAGATACCATGGAACCAAGTACCCAAACAAAAGGGAGAAAGGAAAACAAGAGAAAAAACGGAAATAAGAAATGAAACACTCCAGTGCAAAAGAGTCATCATGAGCAGAGAGTAAAGTATGCAAAACGCATAGATCAGTAATACCCACCAATTGTTGAGAAAGAACAGCAATGAAGATGTCAGTAATTTACTTATCCAGTGATGGGGCTTATTCGTGGTAAAATCGCGTGTAGATAAACGCAATCCTAATGCAAAAAATAAGAAAAATAGGAAAAACAAGAGCATATAAGTAGCTGTGTGATGTTCAAAAGGGCCTAAACATGCTTGAAGCTAGAACCAGGTGATACTTACTAAGCTGAAGATATTACTTCAAAGGGAATGGCCCTTATGGGAACATAATGTAGAGTTAATTACATATCCAGTACGGGAATCCCAGTGTACCTCCACCCATGCGTAAGTAGCATATATGAAGGACATCAGCTGGAGTAATTTCCTAACTTATTCAATTAAGGAGAACAAGGGTACATCCACCCTTGGATTGACACCTATCAAAAAATGAATAACAGACTCATATAAGTAAACACCCCATAGGAATCAAATAGGGTGGACATAAACAAATGACGGTCTACAGGAAGGGATAGCCTGCGTTAAATAAAGAACACAAGGTAAAGGGAAAGAGGACTCATCAAAGCACAACCACAAAGGAATACTACTTATCAATAATGCCGTGAGAAGCCGCGTGTAACACGCTTTGCCAAATTGAGCCGCAAAGGAGACTTGTCTTATTTTACTACAAGAAAATATCAGACACCAGTACAAACTTCCAAGCTATAGTAGTTATAATACGGAAAACCGCATGTGAGGCACGTTACAATGTGCATGCAAAGAGGGAAATCCTAGGTCCAAATACAAACAAAAAGGCCAAGGCAATTATACAATTTTCAAGCGTTCCATAGCCGAACAGGGAACCGCGTCTAAGACACGTTACGATATGCCGGAAACAAAGAAGGTCACCGATCCTAATAACAACTATCGGGCTGTGATCAGTTATAATGTGGGAAATCGCGTGTAAGATGCGTTACAATATACAAGCAATAAGGGAAAGCATGAGTCCTAATGCGAACAACAGAGCCATTACAATTACACAATGTTGGACTTCGCCCTTTTTACAGGGTCATCCCTGAAATTTTTGCCTTCCTCCTGGTATTTTTTTTCTGACCTGGTGTTGATGGTTTTAGGACTCTGGGCACTTTATCACTGCTGTCCAGCGGTAAAGTGCATGTGCTCTCTATGATAAACGTGGTAAGATTGGTCACCTATTTGGCGTATCTAATTTACCTATCAGTCCCTTGTAAAGTGGTATCTCATATACCCGGGGCCAGTAAATTAAATGCTACTGGTGGGCTTGCAGCGCTGATTGCGCAACCCACCAAAGTAGAGTTTCCAAACCTGTCTCAGGCCTCTGCCTTTGCAGGGCCTCCGTGCGCAGTTTACTGCTGCTGTGGCGTGGCACATAAAGTGGTTGCCATGTCTGTGACTCCCCTTTTACTACATATCAGTCACCCCTAAGGTAGGCCCTAGCTATCCCTATGGGCAGGGTGCGCTGTAGGTAAAAGGTAGGACATGTGCTTTAACTGTGTGGCATGTCCTGGTAGTGACAAACAGCCATTTTGGTTTCTCACTGCTGTGAGGCTGCCCTCTCATAGAATGCATTGGGGATTCCCTGATATGTGTTTCAGTGGTAATTCCTGACATGAGAGGAGTAGCGGGTTCAAGTTTGGTATCTGTGGAATAGTGTTAATAAACGCTGCGTAATGGTGTTCGCAGATTTATTATCACTATTTTAGAAATACCACTTTTAGACGTGGGCATTTCTGTGTGCTATGTGTCTTTGTGCCTGCCTGTTGTGTATTGCATGTCTGGCTCTGGATGACAGGGGCTGGGAAGGTGCAGTGGCTCCAGAGGGGCTGGGTGAGTCAGCGCTAGGCTGAATAGGCCGATCTGCATTTGGAGTAGTGGAAGGAGTAGCACCTGGACCTGAATAGGACTGTGCCTGCCTTACACAATGCTGGCTCCGCCCCCTGTGGTGTGTCTGGGGCCAGAGCCTACACTAACAAAGGAGGTTGTTGTGCACTGTAAATGTGTTTTCAAGTGCCCCCAGAACTGGTTTAGACTGGGCACAGAACCCTGTGCCGGGGCAAAACAAACATGTGAGGTATAAGTATTGGGGATGTGACCCCATGAAAAGAGGAACTTTGGGTTACCTGCTGAAGCCGAAGGACTGCTGTGCGAGGAGGAACCACCGTGGGACCCAGCTGCTGCCTCCTGGGGGTTCCTACGTGCTGGCCTGCCTGTGCCCAGCTCTGCCCTGTGTGATCTCGGACCCAGCATAGGGTACTTGCTGGATTCTTTCCCCTGCCTTGAGAGGGCGGAGTACCCTTGCCCTGAGGAGAGCACTGTCCGGTCTTGGTGTTGTGTACAGGCTGGGTGCTGCTGGGGCCGCTGGTAGTGTAGGGAGAGCTGTGCTCATCTCCCCTACTGTTGCGGGTCGTGGGAAGGAGCGTGTGGAGCCCTTCATGTGTTTCGCCACGCTCGTGAGTGCTGGAAGAATTAGCCGACAGAGACTCCGCTCCGTGAAAACCGGAAGTCAGGCGAGGAGAGCCTGACCTGGGGCGTGGCCGGCCAGAGGAAGCAGCGCCGGAGCCGGAAGTCAGGCAAGCCTGTGCCTGAGTGTGGGCTGGGCTCCCGTGTTGCGGTGAGAGCCCCGCGTGTTGCCCAGAAGGAGACGGAGACTCGCAGGCTCACCGGACACTGAGGAGGGACCGGAGCCTCGCGGGCTCCCTGCTGCCACGTCCCATCGATTGGCCCTGAGAAGAGGAGAAGCCCCGGTGAGTAGGGCTTGCAAGGCACACTGTTGGTGCCTGTTTACGCTTACAGATGCGCCGCCTGATTGCGGGCAGCTGCAACGTCGGGGGCATTTGTATCTAAGGAGAGACAAGGGTGAGTTGCACCCTCGCCCCATTCTAGTATGGGCCTGTTGGGGCCATTACTCTGCTGCATCGGCAGCAAGGGGGCCACTTTGAAGGCCTCATGCTAGGAGAGCCCTGACTTTGGGACAAAGGGCATTGCGGGGAAGCCCAAGACGGGCCCCCGAGGTTAAGGCCAGTCGACCTGATGGTCACCCCTATGTTTAGGTGGGGCCTGATGTGATGAGGTGATATGGTGTAAGGATCACCTAGGGTGCAGTTTTATCCCTAAGAGGGACCTGCTACGTTTATGGAATATGCACTGCGCTACGGCTGATGTCTTGCATAATATGCTTCTCTCAGTAATGCCATGATGTATGCCTAATGTGTATATGCTAAGTGTACTATTGCCAGTAATTATAGGTTGCTTTTATTTCACTATGTTAGAAGGTGGTTCTGACCATCTGAGCCGTCTGAATTTTTCACTTTTTGAACACCTATTTGTTGAGCTTTTACTGTGGGAGAGCCTCATAAGTTGGGACTCACCCACAGTGAACTCATGATGAAAGGGACTGCATGTGTATTTTACCGGTGTCCCCCTGGTGCAAGTAGGCCGCTGCGCTGCAGCCAGAGTAAGGGGCACTGGGCTGGTTACATGCATACACGTGTGTACATGCGTGTGCACAAGTGTAAGGGCTGCGCAGGGGAGATTTCTGGCGTGCGCAGCTCAGAAGCAGCTACAAAGTGAATGGTGTGGCAGGACTTACGCAGAGCTGGGTGGTGACATGGAATAGGCTTTCTACAATGGGAAGAAACATTTGAGGGAAAGTCAGTGTGCTTTACTGTTGTCACTCCAGTACTCTCCTATGAGGATGGGGAGCACATGGGCTAGTTTCACTTTCCTAGGGCCTACAAATTCCAGACACGCACTAAAGTCCACTGTAACTTATGTGAGGAGAAGTATTCTGCAGAGTCCAAAGTCATATTTGTACTGCTTTTGGGTCACCCAGAAATGTCATATTTCTCTGAGTCAGCTCATAACCAGGGCCTGGCTGGGGCTGACCCTGCCAGGCTGAATTAATGACCTTCCTCCCCAAGCTGTAGCATCAGAGGCCTAGCCCTGCACGACAAGCATTCCAAGGGCGAAGGCCTCCTCTCCAAGAAGAGAGGATGGGTGGAGCTACAGGTTAATCCATCAGCAGCTGTCACCTGGTGCCAGGCACCAAGCTGCTCTGGAGGGAAGGTAGCGAGGTGGGAAGGGGCTTTCAAAGACCATGTGGCATGAGACCCCTGGATGACGCCATTTTGAACTAACCCAGAGGCCTGGGAAGGAAGGAGGGAGCAGGGGCAGGGAAGTGAGGTGTCGCTGTTTGATAGGGCAAACAGAGACTTCCTGCCAGCCCCCTCCAAATTCTTTAAAAGAGTTTGCACAGGAAGAGGAGCTCTCTCTGGGGTGTGGTCTGCTGAGGAAGACTGGTGCTGGAGCCTGGCACCATGGGCAGCTGGAAGGAAGAACCTCCAGACTGGCCCAGGACCCTGACTTGTGCCACAAGGGGAGACCAGGACAAGTGACCAGAAGCCTGGGCCTCTGCGCAAGAAGTAGCTCCCTGCTGAATTCACCCTCCGGGAGATCACTAGGGTGAAAGAAAGTGCTCCCAGTGGCTGGGGAGCGCCACCAGGAGCAAGAAGAGGCCAAAATCAGGAAGATCGGTCCCCGGGGGGCTGAGATATGCCCCCCAGAAGGTAGGCGACCTTTGGCCGACCGACGACGGAGCGCGTGGGGCTCCGCCGCCGGTCCAGAAAATGCCCCCGGGGTGGGTCAGGTCCCGGGGGCTGTCCCCCAGCAGAAGATAAGTCGGGGAGCGCCGTTGTGCTCCCCGTGAAAATGGCCTCCGGGGGGGCAAGGAGCCCACCCTGGCCCCTGCCGAAAATGGAGGCAGGGGAGCGCCGACACGCCCCCCGCAACGAAGGCTCTGGGGCCAGGGATCCCAACTCCGGGCCCCAACGCCAAGAAGCAAAGCCGGGGATCGCCGTTGCGCTCCCCGTGAAGATGTCCCTGTGGGGGCCCGGGACCCCATCCCTGGGACCCGCAGTGAAGGTGAGGTGGGGGGAGTGCCGTCGCACTCCCCCGCGGTAGCGGGAAGGCGGGGGGAGTGCCGTCGCACTCCCCCGAAGACCCGCTGGAGCGAGGAAGCGGCCTCGCGTCTGCCCGCCGGAGCGGGCAGACCAGAACAGGAATGCCGGCTCCCACGGCAGCAGGAGGAGGCCAGACGGGGCGCCCGGGACGGGACCGGGGCCCCAAGGAAAGTGAGAAAGGCCCAGGTGGGACCGGGCCCCCGAAGGGAAGTGAAGAGCGGCCGGCAGTGGGCTCCACGAGCTGCGGAAACACTCACCGGCAGCATGGGGTCTGGGTGGGACCGGATCCCCGACGATGTCGTGAAGCGGTGTGAGGCCGCCAGAGGGGCCAACGCGGCTCTCCCCGAAGCATAATATTCAAAAGAATGGAGGAAGCGCCCCATAATGCCTCCGCCAAAGGTGTGACAAGGTGCAGGGGAGCTGCAGAAGCAACGCAGTCTCCCCCCAGCACGAAAATGGAAAGTCCCTCAATAAGTCTCATGGGGACTTAAAAGAAACAACCCCTCAAGGGCTCAGCCAGCAATCAACTTTCCCCTGGGCTGGAACTTTTGTTCTACAGCTGGGGGGGTGCCTTAAGGATTGCATCAATGTGTGGAAGGCTGTGCTGGGGATGTCTGGAGAAGGGCATCCTCTGGAGGTGAAGAGGTGCAACTGCACGAGAAGTGCATTTACCAATGTTATTTCTTCTAGAGGGACTGTAAATCACACGTGTAATGTGAAGTACCTGTGTAAGGTGGAGCCATAAGCAAAGTGGGGTTATGTTGCTGGACACTCCTGCTAGGGTGTCTGGCTGTATCTGCTTAATCCTGTGATTTTAACTGTGATGCCTTTTAGGGGCTTTAATTGCAATACATTATAAGTGTTATCAGCTATGAGAAGTACCTCATTTAAAGTGATGCCCAAACATGTATTCTTGCTTCTGCGTTAGGGGAAGGACAACCCAGACTGTTAGCCACTAAGATGTGTAGGGTTATACTGTATGGTCAGTATGAGATGCTCAGTCAGGGTTATGTGTCCCCAGGGCAGGTGTACCTATTTTTAATGCTTGTTGAGATGATGGGGAGGGTAGCCACTGAGATGGTACCAGTTGGTAAGGCCCTCGCTCCAGGTTGTGTCAACCCACTACATTAGGGGGCAAGATGATGTGCATACATGGGAGTGGTGGTACTAGACCCCACCCCCCCTGCGGGAGGGGTGGAGATGTTATGCAATGTTACAAAGTAATTCCAACAGCTTATGCATATTTGTAAATTGGTGCATAGTATTGAGTAGTGTGTGGGTTTAACAAATGTACTCTTACTTTTATAAAGCAAAGTACAGACTGGACAATCAATTATTGAGTGTTATTCCTGCGTACTTGTAATGGCGATTACTAGCCCACACCACCTCCCTTGAGTAAGCCTTAGACTGCTCTGCAACGCTACCCTCTGAGAGTCAAGCGCTACAATAGGGTGTTTGGTTCCCAGTGAAAGACAAATGTGACATGTTATTTGTGCAGGCCTCACAGATACTGCCTCGTTTTCCAACACACTACTAGTGAGTTCTAATGGTTATGACAGTGGCCCGATTGGCCCTGTAATGTATATAATCACCTGTAAAGTCATACCTAGTGCCAGGTGGCACAGTGTATATATGTGATTACGTTCTGGTGTGTTTATGGATAATACAAAGGCTATTTTTATATAACCTTGTGTGGAGTTTCTTTTGTGGTGTGCCTAGTGTGTCGCTGCTGTGTGTGTGTGTTGCGCAAAGGCTTTGCACATTGCCTCTGGGATAAGCCTGACTGCTCTGCCAAGCTACCAAGGGGGTGAGCAGGGGTTATCTTTGGTGTGTAACTCCCTTGCCCTGACTAGAGTGGTGGTTTCTGCCTGACGTAGGCACATGCCCTAGCCAACGAGAAATCCCATTTCTAACACACAATGTAAGGCCATTCCATGGTCGAATAACTCAATTAAGTGTGTGCCGATATTGTGCCTGCCCTTCCCTAGTGCCCACACAGTAACATGGGTTTGGACGAGCCGGAAGCAAGATTACCTCCTCAATTTAAAGATCCCGCCCGTAACTCTGTAAGGCAAAACACCTGTGCCAAAACAGAGTGAGATGCTAGTAAGCTACGATTAGGGTCAGAAAGCCGTCAGCTCGTGGCAGCCATGTAGTGGATAACCCAACTACCTATACCATCAGTAGGGGAAAAAAACCAGCAGAATAATAAAAGATATCAGGTATGTTAATCGTAGGAAGAGATTCGTCAGCTAAATAAAACGGAACCAAATGGGATGAAACAGCCTCAATACAATACGTACAGATCAGACGAACCGCTAACGTCAATAATACAAATTACGGAGCGGCAGCCATGTTGGAGTGTTTCTAAAGGAAATAGGAAAAAATGTCCCTAACTATCGTAAATAATACAAATTACGGAGCGGTGGCCATGTTGGAGTGTTTCTAAAGTAAACAGGAAAAAATGTCTTCAACTATATAAAGAAGCAACAAGATTAGGTAAAGCTATCTAGATAAAGAAATAGTCCAAAATGGAAAATATTAACAAAAATCCTATATTGTAATCGTAGGTAGAAAATTATCAGCTATATAAGAAGCAACCAAATGGGATGAGGCTATACTGATAAAGTACGTACAGATCATACAAGCCGCTAATGTAAATTGAACAAATTACGGAGCGGCGGCCATGTTGAAGTGTTTCTAAGGTAAAGGGGAAAACGTCTTCAACTAAATAAAAAAGCAACAAAATTAGGTAAAACTGCCTAAATAAAATAGTAGCCCAAACACAGCATATGGGAGTAAAAGTGTGGTAAATGGAAATGGCCAAATGGCCAAATGGAGGGGAAAGCAATGGGCGCACAAGTCCCATGCTCATAAAACAAGTCCATATACTCCCATAACGTAGCAGTTGACAATTGTCTTAGATCCCAGAGGGGACATGTCAATTGGGCCTTAGATGCCAACACCCCTAACCCAGGGTAAAAATCGGGCCAAATGGCATAACCAACAGTGAAGAACTAAGTGGAAGTGGCTGAGAATTTTAACCCATCTAAGGGAGCAGTCTTTGGGAGATACATTACATGCACACATATATCGCAAAGAAGAAATGACATGTCAGCAGGTAAAGAAAAACAACGAGCTGGAAGGGTCTATAAAAAGTAATGAGTTCAGGGGTATCCTAGATGTACGGTGCCCGGCTGACTGAATGGGCCCTTCCAGTTTGGAAGGAGCAGATCCATCAGAGTGTATGTCCTTGGATTCCGATCTTGTGTAGGTTCTATGTCAAATGCTGTGGAGATGTCCAGGAGGATGAATGCCATAGTGTCTCCTCCATCCAGAGTCATGCAGCTGTCATCCGTGGCGGTGATGAGGGCAGTTTCGGTGCTATACTTGGGTCTGAATCCAGAGTAAGTGTTGTCGGGAAGTTGGTGATTGTTGAAGTATTTATTGAGGTGTCTGCTAACTTTGTTTAAGACATTGTCTAGGAATGGTTGCAGGGATATCGGTCTCTAGTTGATGAGTGTTGAAGGGTCTGTGCTGATGGGTTGCATTCCTCTTGAGTAGGCATGGTGAGGGAAGGGGTCCAATGGGGCTCCTGAGTGGATTCATGTCATGGTGGCGGCAGTTTCTTCTTGGTGACTGTGGGTTTTGTGGTTAGCATTGGCTCTCTGGGTCAGATCGGAAGGCGTTTGGCGAGGTCTGTCATGTCTGGTTGCGGGTTGGAGTTGCTGTAAATGGCAGTGATTTTTGTTGCTGAAGAATTGAGAGAGATTGTTGCAGAGGTCCTTGAACGGGGTGATCAAGTTGGAGGCGGCTGTTGGTGAGGTGAACTCCTTCACAATGGCAAATATTTCTTTGCTTACTTTGATGCTGCCATCGATGTGGTCTGCCAGAGTGCAATGTTTTGTGGTCTTGATAATTTGGTGGAAGCATCTCTGAGTGGTTTTGAACATTCTCCTGTCTACATTGTCCTGGCTTATTCTCCATTTACTCTCCAGTTGTTTGCAGTGGGGTTTCATCAGTCTGAATTCATCCATGTACCAACTAGCCTGGGATCCCGATCTCGTTTAATTTGCTCTGTTTGAGGGGGCCAGGGAGTCAGCCTTGAGGTGATCCAATTGTTGAAATGCTTGATGTCTTTGTGGAGGCTGTTGCTGTGTTCGGGTCCATGAGTGTTGAGAACTGTGTTCCAGTACTTGTCAGTGATGCAATTCCATTTTCAGTGGGCTGATCTGGCAGTGATGCTTGTGCTTTGGACTGGGACAAGGATGCTGAAATTGCTGAGGGAGTGGTCTGTCCAGGAGACTGGTGTGAGCTTGTCTACCTGGATCTTGTCAAAAGTGGTGATATTGGGTTTCAGGAGATGTCCAGCAACATGGGTAGGTCCCTTTACTCGAGTGAAGCCTAGGCTTCCAAGGTCTTCGATGAGTGCTTTTGAGTTGACGGAGCGGTCTTCCAGTTGGAAGTTCAGGTCTCTGAGTAGGATGCAATTGCTGGCCTTGAGGGCAAGAGATGGAACAAAGCCTGATGGTATCAGTGAAGATGGTGCAGGGACCCAATGACCTGTAGATGAGAGTGTGCTTAGGGTGATGTTTGCTATCACGTGGAGCTTGAATGACAGGTGTTGCATGTTGGAGGATGACATGCCAATGGAGTTGGTACACCTGATGGCGTTCTTGTGGATGGCGTTGATTCTGCCAATGGGCTTGTGAAGTCTGTCTTGCCTGGCAGTTTTGTAGCTGAGGTGATGGCTGTGGCAATGTCAGGTGCTGATGAGACATTCATCCAGGTGTCTGTGAGCAAAAGTCGAACTGGGGCATTGTCACGCAGCAGGTCCTAGATCTCTGTGGCATGTTTGGTGAGTGAGTGGGTGTGGAGGAGCATGCATGCAAGTGCATAGTGTTGTGTGGGTGGTTGCAGGACTGTGTGAGTGTGAGAGTGGGGTGTTGGGTGGTGTAGGTACAGGTGCAGTTAGTGTTAAGTGTGGATAAGTGCATGAAAACTTGCAGGAAACGCACGAGAACGCTTCCTCTGAGTTATGTGGTGCAGCAAGGCAGCAGCGCATAGAGTGGCAGCTGGGGTTGATGGCGAGGAGAGTCTCAGCAGGGTAGTGGTGGGAGGGGGAGGCCTGGGCTTCCTGGGACTGGGTATGGTCCAGGTGCGGACGGGCACAGACAGGCTTGCTTTTGAACCGCCTTTGGCACGCCCACTGTGCATGTCCGCTATTAAGTAGGTCGGGGGAAGTGATGTCACTTCCTGTGCGGATGGATGATGAGGAATCCAGTGATGTCACTTCCTGTACAGATGGATGAAGAGAAATCCAGTGATGGCACCTCCTGTGCAGGTGAATGATGGAAATGAGTCATTTTGCTTGTCTTCTTCTTTTAAAGACTGTTTTGTGTGGAAACCATTGATGTCACTTCTGTGCAGATGGATGATGGAAATCATTTTCAGTTCACAGGCTGAAAGCTGCTTGTAGGGTTTCTTTGCTAATCACACTCCTGCTGAGACAAATGCAATCGCTCACTGTAGTATCCTGTACCTTGTTGTTTTGTATCTTATATCTTGCATTACAGCTAACACTGATATGCATTGTAAATCAGTGTTAGCTTAACTAGAATGTTGGGACTGTATCTTGGTTGTCCCTAGTGATGGAATGTTGATGTTTGAAGAAGAGCAGTTGAGGGGAGCTTGGCTGGCCTGCAGGTGACTGCGCTGCTGAGGCTGAAGTGTTAACCATCTTTCCTAATAAAACTTCCTGACTATCAAGCTACTGCTGCCTCCTACATCTTTTCACTCACATTGGCCAGAAGAGCCTACCCAGGCTTGGCAACCCTGAACAAGGCACAACAGAAGGTAAAAGGGGCAGTGTTTGATGTCTGACACTGCAGATTACACTGTTATGGGAGTCTTGGAATCTGGGGGCAATACAGTTGATTGCAGATTCCGTTTTCTGGACTCCCAGCGCTGTTGTGATTTATCTTAAAAACACTATAGCTTTAAAACACTACTGGTTGTCCAGATTTCCACTGCAGGGGATACCCACATGCCCCAGGCTCCAGTGGCAGTCACAATTTTACGACCAGGGGTTTCGAACTTAGAATACCCCACAACTGCTCAATGAATTTAAATAAATTTTGGAATCAGTAAAGTCCTATCTAGCTACCTCAACGACAGTCTCCACGGCAGACGTTCACTCATACATACACCTCAGAAAGTCTTCTCTCTCATCTCGCCCTCAGCGACACTGGCCTTTTTTTAACTTAATTTTCTCCTTCAGTCACTCCAGCTTTGTGCATGAAGTACACTGCACTCAGTCTGATTTACTTCATCTTTTGGGGGCCGGGCAGCACTCAGTGATTGACAGCGATGAGCATGCAACCGAACCAATGTGCTGCAGGTCCTACCTGCCCTGCAGTATAAATTACTACAAATCATTGTGATTGTCAGCACTGGCTGATGCTAAGCAAAGCCTTGGAGATGTGATTGGGAATAAACAACATGTATTGGGACAGCAAAAGCAGGTAGAGTTGTGTTGAGGGCATCCCGCCAGCCGTGTCAGACAATCCTGGCCTCCTTCTTCAACACTGTCTGTGTGTCCAGCAACAGTGCAGTAAATGTCTGCCGGTGTTGGACCACAGTCGCTGCAAAGGCAATGGTTGCTTAGTCTCAAATACCAAACAGCAGTGGAAGAGACATAATTTCACTGCCGTTTCCACAAAGGAGCTGTATGGTTTTAGTTCGCTCTCTTGTTTTGTTTTGTTCTCACTAGGGTGCTGCATTCTTGAAGAGAGATAGGTTGCATGGAGTATGTGGATGGAGTTTTTGTTACTGTTTCTCCTCAAGTTAATAATAGCACTGTCTGGTTAAAAGCACTGATGACACCGATAGCACACACCTGAACCTAATATTTGTCACCAAATTTGCTCTATTGACGTCCAAGTTTTGTGCATAAACATTACTAGGGACATCCTTGAAGTGCCACAAAGCATCCAAGTGGCTTCTAAAAGGGTTTTTAGTTTTAGGTCCTTAGGCATCTGCACCCTCTGGCATAAGATTTGGTTACATTTTCTGCACCACTTCCTCTCATACAAAGAGCAGCATAGAACTAATGGCACCCTAATTGATGGCAGAAGAGTCCTTTGGTGTCATCAACAGGCGACCATAAAGCCTGGACTAGAAACCTTGGCGTGGAACCAAAGCTCAGTTGGGGTGCTTCAGATTTTGATACTTGTATCAGTTTTCTGGAATTTGCTAAATCTAGGATTACAATTAAAACCAGAAGTAGACCTCTGAAAGGGCCCCATCATGGCGTAGCTTAAGAGTAGCAGTTGCCATCTTTAGGCTGAATCGGTCAGATGTTAACAATGGTTAATTTTTAATCTGATGTTAATTAAAATACCTAGGATTACCGAGTGTCTTTGAGAATACTAGCGAGATTGGCTCACGCACAAAGGCCTTGGTAACGGACACATGCCCTTAGAGGTAAGATGAGACTTGAGAAAGTTCTAGACATGGTAACTGTCCATTCGTATATCCCATTGTTAACCTGCGAAGGCATGGAGCCCTATCTATCATGGATAAAGGCACCAGAACACAGATTTTATTTAAGTCACCTTCGAGTAAATTTGATTCCCTTCCTGGTGGCTTTCCCCCTTACTGGGAAGTGGTTTGCATCATTACCCTGCTGCCCATGCGATAGTGTCCATACAGTCTGCTAAACACTTTATGTTATTTTGCACTTTACATTCTGCTTTTAGTACCCTATTTTGTGCCCAATTTTAGCCAGGAATGGTTTAAAAACACATCAAGAAGGTTTATTGCTTCTACAACGCTGTTAGTCCTCAACAATCTGTATGCAGTGTTGAATTTTATTACTCAGACGAGAAGCTTAAGGAAAAAATTTGCAGCATGATTCAGCTATGATGCCATTGAAGGGGAATGATGACGTACATTTGAGTAATTGACTTTTGTAATTTCAATGTGTGTGATCTGTTTGTAATTGTTTTTAACATGTGCTTTTATGGTCTTTTTTGACCAAATAAAGATTATATTGAACTTTGATTAAAATAATCAGTTCCTGTACATGATCAGGCAGATGGTAAAAGAAATTGAATATGTGTATGAAGTTATTTTTGCATAGATGGTTGTTTTATTTGTAATAATGCCACAAAATAGGGAGTGATATTTCTATTTCTGGAAGTTTATTTGATATTTGATAATGTAAATGTTGATGATTAAATAATGATGAAGCATTAATAAAGATATGTGCTGCTTTACAGTTGAATTTTATTTTCTGAACAAATGTCCAAACAGAAAATGTATTGTATTGGTCATAATATGTAGTATACATTATTTGAGTGATTGCCTGCAGTCATCTGCTGCTGACTTAATTATTAAATGTACCTAAAGATATAGCTGGATATTCTCAAAAACATGTGATAAGTATCGCAAAATTAGCTTAACACAACTTTGCACATCGCAGTCTATCGCGGGAAAATACAGCCGTGTTAACGTTGTATTCTCAACCCGGCGGAACCATGCGATAGTCTCACGACAACGCTCAAAATGCCCGCGTTAAAATTAACGCGACGCCGAAAAAACGCGAAACACGAACGCAAAAAAAGTTGTGATGCCCAAAATTGCGATACAAAAATCAGCATAACCAGCAACAGGCCTGCAATTCCCACGCGTCATGCGGGAAAATGCACCATAAAAGCAGGAAAAAAAAAAGACAAAAAAAAGTGAAACCACGTAGCACCATGGATGCACCCGCACCGAGTGCAGAGGACAACGCGAACCCCACAAGCCCCACAGACGACCAGCAAGGAACCTCGGGGTCGGGGAAGGCCTAGGGGAAGAGAAAAACGCGGTTCAGTCTGCAGAAAAACAGGATCATCGTTTCGGAGGTGATAGAACACTACCAACAACTGTTCGTCACCTCCAACGTGTCATTGGCAACAAAGACGCAAACATGGCAGACTATCTTGGACCATGTGAATGCAGTTGCAGAGTTGAGGAGGACAATGGAAGAGGTCAAGAGGTGCTGGAATGATGTGAAGGGCAAAACCAAGAAGAATCTCGATGCCAACATGAAAGCAGCAACGCAGATTGGAGGTGGGGGTCCAGCGGCACACCAGGAGCTGGATGACATGGAGAAAATGGTGGCCACAGTCATCAGTCGGGATACGGTGCCAGGAGTAGTGGATCCGGACACTGCTTCACGTGACCTGACACAACATCAACAGGGTGAGTACCGACCAGGGACTGGGGGACGGGGGAGATGGGCACAATGGCACACATGCACAATTAAGTAGAGCACACTGCACACCCACAATGACTCTGGACCATGTCCTTGATCTCCTTGGCATACTGCAGCACACATAGAAACAGCAAGTAGGCCCCCTCGACAATGTGCCCGGAGGGGGCCCTCCCCACACATCACTAATCTCACAACAAACCCATACACATGTGCTGAACCCAGCAAAGCTGCGGGTCCGTGAGCCACACTGACGAGCCACACTGACAATGCAAGTGACACTGCATGACGATTAGCATGGCTGCAGTCCAATTATCATGACATGGTGCACGCCACGACACTGAGGTGACTGAGTGTGGACCACATCCGGAAAGGAGCAGGTCACACCCTGACACATCCACGTGCACAAACAACCCCTGACGTCAACAACACATCTGCGGACAAACCATGCCCAAGAGTCACAACTCGACCAAGAGCCCAATTTACCCAATTCCACAACATCTCAGCACTTTAGTAGCACAGAAGTCAAAGGCGCACCGCCTGAAAGGGATAAGGGGCATCCAAATCAGAGCTGCAGGGGCGACTCACCCACAATGCAGCACACACACATAAGAATAAGAGCACCCTAACATTGACAACAATGTGATACAAACTGCAACACCTTCACAACAGAACACAGGACACAACTGTTGCCGCATGTGGGTACAAAATGGCCAATCACATCTGGCATAGCAGGAAACTGTGAGATGACAATGTACGAGTACAACCTCACATCCGTGATGTGGTACAAATGTCCACTGTATCGCATCAAATAGGCATCTCCACACAAACTGTCACAATGTACATTGTCATGAAGTCTGTATGTAAACTCCGCCAATGCGTCAACATACATGGAACACACTGTGAAACTGCATCTCCCCTTTACATTGCAGAGGGACAATCAACACCTCCTGCAGAGCAGACCACACATCACGTCAGCGATGATGGAGACGACCTCCAGGACATCGACTTTGACGAACTCCAACGGTTCATGGACAACCTCCGCACCCCACCTCCAGTAGCAGGGGGGCAGCCCACCACCATCGAGGTGATCCCACCCCCTGCACAGACCACACAGCAGGAAGCACCCACCACCACGTCTGGCTCCCAGCACCTCACCGAAGAACACATGGCGTTCCAACGCCGTGTGTTAGACTGCCAGAAGGAGCTGGCTGAACAGGTGCCGGTGGGTTCGACCTCATGGCAGCCAAACAAGATGCCATACGTGGGTGTCCAAGTCCCATCAGGGACCACTTACACTCCCTAACGGACACCCACTGTCCGCCCCATGCCCTCCAACAATCAATGGCAGGCGTCGCTGGAGTCATGACTCGGAGATAACAACAACTGTCTAGTCAGAGTGGCTACAGCGATGTCATCTGTGATTTGGGAAACATGAGGAGGGTCATGGAGAAAATGGAGCGGCTGCAGGTGCAAAGAATGGCTACCACGGCTGCACAAGAGAAAGCTGTAGATGGGATCTTCCATGCCCTGCAGATCCTCATCATGGGAGTGATGCCACAAGACATTACGCAGATGAATGCTGCTGCTACTTCTACATCCACATCTCCGGCCCCTGATGTGTCAGTGTCACACAGTGCTGCAAACCAAACACCACCACCCACATGTGAGGCACATGAAACGTCAGAGGACGAAAGATGAGGATGAATCTGCCTTAGTGGTAAGGAGGAAGCAGTAGCATTCATCTCCGCCATATGGCTTGTTTCTGCTTGGGTCTGCCCTCTGCATCATGACCTGGAACAACACCTTCCACTGTCCCCCGACACACTCTGCCACACCAACCTTGGACCTCGACATGGACTGCCATATTTTGCATGCTCAACAATGACACAGCAATCAGCCTGCGGACTGGACTCTTCCCCTTCCGAGTAACTTGTCAATCCCTAAAGGACTCTGGCTGGCCCTCCACGGGGCAACATTGTAAAGTGTTGTCTGCATGGCCCAGTACTAAGACAGCTTCAACACCCCACTGAACGTGAGTAACACATTCTAATACACACAGATGTGTCATGTCCATGATTAATCAAGTATGAAAGCATGGACGAATGTAGGGGCAGTGATTCCCTCTTACGTCCATGTAGCGCATGTTGTGGTACTTGAGTCACAGGGTGCATCCCTGCATCATGGTGGTACATATTTGACCCCAAAAGAAGCCCTGTTGTCAATTGTAGGTCACAAATGACAGCCTACATGTAATGATTTGGGACACATGTGAAACGCTGATGAGTGGGATTCCGTACTATCTTTGACACACAGAAATGGCATTTCGAATACGTGACACCCTAAACAACCTCTCTGTACAGAGGTGACACACCCACCATCTATTTCTAATTTATGAGATTGTTAGCACTACATGTTGCACTTACACTTGTCAGAGTGATGTGCTTGTACAGAGTAGTAACATGCACACAGGGAATGTGTGTTGTAATGAATTTATTTGCACATGCTGTGCCTGTGGTCATTTTGTACTGTCCCATGATTGCTAAGGACTGTGACAATGTGACGTGCTCATGTGAAGAAATTGTCAATGATGGTGTTCCTACGGGCTATTCCTGCTGCTGCTGCAGTGGGGTGTGGTCCACCTGCCTCATCTTCCTCATCTTCGTCCAGTGCATCTGGCACTTGTAGCCATGGGGCATTAGTGCGTACACATATGTTGTGCAACACACAACATGCAACGATCATCTTGCACACGATGCCTGGGCTGTACAGGAGCCTTCCACCTGTGATGTCCAGGCACCTGAAACGTGACTTCAACACGCCAAATGTGCGTTCCACGATGCCCCTGGTGCGTTTGTGGGCCGCATTGTACTGCCTCTGGGCCTGTGTGTTCGGGGCTCGGAGGGGTGTCATCATCCAAGGGCAGAGTGCATATCCTTGATCACCTGTGACAGTGCAGAGAGACATGAGTCAAAAGTTGGTTCTGCATGATGTGTTGGCAGGAATCACTAGTTCATTGGTGTGTGATATGTGTGACTCAGTGATTCCTGTTTGACAGCTACTGCTTGTAGCAAATGAGCGGCATCAATGTTTATTACGTAGCCTCACTGCTGCTCCTCCCTCCCCCGAGCCTAGTCACTGGTGTGCGCAGCGCGGTTGCATCACTTGCACTACTACGGCACACCATTGTCATGCCTGTCTGCGCATGTCCACAAGCCTGACAACGACACTGTGATGTTGTGCGCTGACGGTGGGCGGCCACGTGTGTGTAGGCCTACGGTGAGGATAGGGCGGACACAGATGTAGAGTTCATGGCTGGATGAACTCGCGATGCGGTTGAGGGTAGTCCTATGGCCTATGCTGCGGTAATAGCGACACACACAACAGTTGGCATGTATGATCCCGGACCCCGAGCGGGCTTGCGCTCCTTCATTTATCCCTTCGGCCGAGCCTGCACTCCGGGGGCATGCTACATCGCAACATTGTCCATTGCGGGATGGGTGGCGCCGACACTACAACAGAGACACACGCATTAGTTACTTCCTTGGCAAGGCCAACATATAGCAACGCCCAGAGCCCCGGGCTGTTCATCCACACCCCTACGCTGGACTGTCGTATGCCAGCGCACTCCGCTTACGCTTACAGGGGGGTACGACACAGCTACATGTCCCAGGTCTTGCCCACTGCCTGAGGTGACATGGTTGCGTCCGCTGTACACAGCACAATGTAATGTGGTAGGGCCCGGGGCCCTCATGTATACACAATGACCACAGGGACACATTTAGATAGTTTGTGGAACTGGCTATGGGCACGTGCGCACGGCCCCTTTTATTGCCAGGGTCACATGTCCAGTGACGCCTGCGCTGGATGGGTGTGGGGTGAGTGTAAGCCAGCCCTCAGGGAGTGGTTGGTGCTGGCAACAACTACAACAGTGATCAGACAATCAGTAGTTCAAAGTCCTAACCGCAAGGGTCCACGACTTGAGCTGCACAGAGTTAGTGGCCCCGGATGCACTGCGGCCGGCACAGGCACACTCCCACGGGACGGTGACTTGCGGTGCACTGAGGTAGGGCCACAGGAGCTGAGCGGGTCCTCGTCGATGTCCAAGCTGAATGTCGCAGAGTGTTTCGGGGGACAGTGGAAGGGGTTCTTCCAGGGCATGATGCAGAGGGCAGAACCAAGCATGAAAGGCAATATGGAGGAGATGAATGCTACAGACTCATTTTTAACACCAAGTCAGTATCAGCTACATGTTGATGAAGACAACCCCCAGGACATAGACTCAGACGCCACCAAAGTTCAAACAGAGAGTGTCCCTGAATTTCGGGGCACAGAGTTAGTGGCACCAGAGCTGAAAGGGGATGCAGTCTGCGATGAGGCCTGTACAATGGTATGAACGCTGCCATGAAAAAAGCAAGACTCAGTTCGAAATGTGTGACCTACTTGATCGCAGTGTAGGCCGGAGGCAGCGGTCAGCAGGGGCCCACAGCCACGTGTCGTTGGCTTGCGATGCACAGAGTTAGTGGCACTTGATCGAAGGGAGTACAGTGATATAAATGCTGCCATTGACATATGAACTCGGCCATCATGAAATCAAGACTCAGTTCCAAATGTGTGACCTACTTGACCGCAGTGTAGGCCAGAGGCAGCGGTCAGCGGTCAGCAGGGGCCCACAGCCACGTGTCATTAGCTTGTGATGCACAGAGTTAGTGGCACCAGAGCAGTTGTTGGAAGTGTTCGATCACCTCCATAACGATGATCCTTTTTTCCTCCAGACTGAACCGCGTCTTCCTCTTACTCCTCTCCTTGTGTGCAATGATATGAAGTCAGCCATTGAAAATTCAAGACTCAGTTCCAAATGTGTGACCTACTGTACCGCAGTGTAGGCCGGAGGCAGCAGTGGAGTACGTCAACGAGAAAGGAGTGCTGGGGGCCTGTGTCGCGGAGGCCGTGATGGTCTGAGGAGGCTGCCAAGGTCGCAGGCCTCGGGCTTGGAGCTTGCACCGGCACGTGGTGGGCCCTCTATGACACACGCCGGTGTCGGGAGGTGAGCAGTTAGGCCTGGTTGCGCAGGGGGGGCCAAGATGGGTCAGGGGACCAGCAGCCTGGGGTGCAGCAGGTTCACAGGATCGCAGGCACCGCCGCTCATGGCGTCGGCCTCGTGGTGGGCTGAGAGGCGCCGCCCTGGCAGACACGTTGGCCATTCCGGAAGAGAACCACGCCCAGAGCAACCAGCTTTTTATTCACACCCCTACGCTGGCCTGGCGTACGCCGGGCCCGCTCACTCCGCTCACGCTTACGGGGGGGACGTAACAAGCTACATTTCCGCGATCTTCCCCACTGCCTGGGGTGACATGGTTGCGTCCACTGTCCACTACACTCCAAACACCAGCAGTATATGTCGACATGGACATGTCTGTGGTCTGCATCCTGCAGTCTGGCCAGCACATCCACGCCACACTTGGTATTGTGTGCATTCTCATTCATGGGTCACTTGCCTCCTTCGCACATGCCTGGTTCCCACCTCTCCCCACATTCTGCTATTGTGTGGCTGAGGTGCCATGCTGTTGATGGCTTGTGTACATGGCTAGCCCAGGTTCCCACAGTAAGATGTGCTGTTGTGTCTGGTAGGTGGGCATGTTGTTTGGCATGTTGTATGTGAGTTTGTAACATGTGCATTCCCAGAGTCGTGAGTTGCATGACTGTGTAGTTGAGGTGTGTGGTGTGTTCATTTGGTACTTACCAATGAGCAATGCATTCCCATAGGTGCCATCCTGAAAGCGCTGGTTGATGATGGACTGTCGGAAGATGAAGGAATCATGCACACTGCCTGGGTAGTTGGCGACGACATTGGTGAAGAGTCCCAGGTGGTCCACTATTGCTTGCACATTGATGGAATGCGTGTGCTTCCTGTTGCAGTAATTGTGTGCAGTGGCGGCAGGGGGCACGAGAAGTACATGTGTGCAGTCGATTGCCCCCAACACGTGCGGGAAAGGCGTAGAAGCCTTGCTTGGTCTCCAGCTGTTCCTGCGCAGTGTGTGGGAAGTGAAGGTGCTGGGGTACCAAGCTGATGATGGCATCCAAGACAGGTGTGAGGAACTTGGATAGGGCTGGCTGTGAGACTCCTCCGACTCTGGCAGTTGTTGGTTGGAAGGTACCAGAGGCCAACAGGTGCAGCACAGCCAGCAGCTTTGTCTGCGGAGGGATGTTGTTTGTCCGCTGTGTTGGTACCGTCAGCCTGTGGGCAATGGTGGTCAGGAGGATGCGGAGGATGGTTGTCCTTTTGAGCCTGTAGTGGGCAATGACATCCTCTGGTGTTAAGTCTGTGAGGCTGGTGCGTTTTCTGAAGGTCTGCTGTCTTTGTCTGCGCTGCCTCTGTGGTAGTCCGGGGGGGTGGGGGTGGCGGGCCTGGGTGTGGTGGCGGTGGGTGTTGTGGCCATCTTGGGGCTCCGAGCTGCATGATCAATAGCTCCATGGCATCTGTTGTTCTTCAGGTGTGGCTCTGGTCTGGGCTCCGTTTTGTGGTGCAGGTTGTCGTCCCACTTAACACCAGGTAGGAGCAGGTGTTAAATCCCTGCTGCTAACGCGCCTTATCGCCTGTTTTGTGATCTTATCGCCGATCTGGCTGGTCATAGAGATTATTGCAAAGTGGTGTTTTCGTGGGTTTTTGCACAGGAACGCCAGAAATGCATCTCATTAGCGTTAGTTGCCGGTGTCATCTGTGGCGATGTTTTTTGCATCTGCTATCGCAGGAAAACTGGCGGTATCGGCTGTTAGCACCAGCTTGTGAATGGTGCGATAAATCTATCGCCACTTTGGCTGCGATAAAGTGCCGATAACTCGGCGATAAGTCCTTGAGAATATCCCCCTTAATGTCTTCTGTATGTAGTGATAATTATTAATTGTACGCTTGTTTCAGGATTTTTCCAACTTCATGCGATTTCACTAGGATCAAAGGCTATGCAATGTTCCTTTGTATGATGTAATTGAGACAGCAGCTTATGTCATGCCTCTTCCTGTGATGTCACCAAGCGAGTCAAGTTCAATGTCGCTTTTTCTACCCCTTTGATTGCTGCAAAATCCCTCCAGTGTAGTCCACCCCTCCCCTTCCTTTATTTGCTTCTTGCTTGGGCAGAAGTTAATTTATTATTGTATATATGTATAGTAGAGCGTTTGCCAATTACTTGGCCTCTTGGTGCTTTGTGCAGATATTGCCCTCGGGGTCGTAATTCACACAGCAGTTTTTCACCACTCTGGATTTCATTTTGGGAGGTGGGTGGTTTGTAGGGACAGCTCCTCCGCTATGATGGAGGAGCGTCGCCCCACTGCTGCTACCCAGCAGAGACAACAGTAAAAAATAAAATGATAAAGTTATTTTATTATCATTTTATTTTTCACTGTTGCCCTTGCTGGGTAGCCGAGTCGCGGGCCGGGCCACCCTCCTGAGCTTCAGGAGGAGGAGTTGTGGGCACTACTAAGCGCGCATGACAGATTGGCTGGCTGTTTTAGGCCGGCCAAACCGCCATGTGCACTTAGCATTTCTCCACCTGGCTGTGTTGTACAGCGGGGTGGAGAAAGGCCACATGCTCCCAGGAACTGTCTGAGCGGCAAACCAGGCCGCTCAGATCATCTGGGAGCCTGCACGCCAGTCCCAGGATCGGGAGAGGAGGAAATGAATATATATATTTTGTATGTATTTATGCCCGCCACCCTACCAAGTCGCATTGGGAGTAGCCAACACATGTGGTTTGGAGGGTGTTGGTTATCTTCACAGATGTGTTCTATAAGAGGTGAACCTTGCTATTGCCAACCTAAGCAGTTAAATGTCGCATGTGTAGTTGTTTTTCTTTGTTTCATAGTCGAAGCTTTAGTCTCAAGGGTCTCCTCTTAATATGTATCCGTAATAGCAGTGTTGTCTTGTTTGGCAATAGATATTGTGCTTTTTCAAATGACCTAGGTCGTTTCATATCAGTTTTTCCTGCTCAGAATTTTAAGGATGTTGTTTTACTTCTCGAGTTTATTGTTCTCGATCTAAGTTCTAAGAGAAAAGTTCCACCTGTGTTTATTTCCCCTTTTCCTTCTAGTTGGAGGGGGTTTGTGCTTGATTTGCACAGTTTTTTTTCCTTGGCCTTGGATGCAATATGGCTGAGCAGGTGTGTCTGGTCTTTCCCGGAACAGTGTTCTTCAGTGTGAGGTCTGTCTCTCTCTACGAATGATTGTCAGGTTGGGCGAACCAATCCCCGATGGATGTGTGCACTTTTACTTTGAAACTGATTTGTTTCTCATTCAAGATTCGAACAATACTTTTAATCAATACAAATACTTTATTGCCACTTATTTCTTGATTTCTTCATCAATTTATTGATAAATGTTTTAATGATTTGATAAGCCAAACATATTCCTTGGTGGACATGATCTCCAAATTCTTACACAACCCAATGCATTTCGGGTCCAAACTGACCCTTCATCTGGGGTTCAATAGTCGTTAAGGATGTTGTTTTACTTCTCGAGTTTATTGTTCTCAATCTTAGTTCTAAGAGAAAAGTTCCACCTGTGTTTATTTCCCCTTTTCCTTCTAGTTGGAGGGGTTTGTTCTTGATTTGCACAGTTTTTTTTTCTTGGCCATTGGATGCAATATGACTGAGCTGGTGTGTCTGGTCTTTCCCGGAACAGTGTTCTTCAGTGTGAGGTCTGTCTCTCTCTCTACGAATGATTGTCAGGTTGGGCGAACCAATCCCCGATGGATGTGTGCACTTTTACTTTGAAACTGATTTGTTTCTCATTCAAGATTCGAACAATACTTTTAATCAATACAAATACTTTATTGCCACTTATTTCTTGTTTTCTTCATCAATTTATTGATAAATGTTTTAATGATTTGATAAGCCAAACATATTCCTTGGTGGACATGATCTCCAAATTCTTACACAACCCAATGCATTTCGGGTCCAAACTGACCCTTCATCTGGGGTTCAATAGTCGGTAAGGATGTTGTTTTACTTCTCGAGTTTATTGTTCTCGATCTAAGTTCTAAGAGAAAAGTTCCACCTGTGTTTATTTCCCCTTTTCCTTCTAGTTGGAGGGGGTTTGTGCTTGATTTGCACAGTTTTTTTTCTTGGCCTTGGATGCAATATGACTGAGCTGGAGTAGCTGGTCTTTCCCGGAACAGTGTTCTTCAGTGTGAGGTCTGTCTCTCTCTCTCATGTATGCATACCTTCCTAGCCGTTTGCTTTCCCTGTCCCACCAGAGCTGTCTATGAGGTACTACTTCCACAAACCTCCTTTGTTACTGGCTCCTGCCCCTCGAGACTCTGGGGTCGATTCCGATTCGGGCCGGAAAAAGCACCGACCGACTCAAAGCCGGAATTTATTCCGACCGACACGTACCTGTGGCGCCCGACACGCCAAGTACGATGCAAAGCGTGCAAAATCCGACCGACACGTACAGAACCCAAGCCGAACGACCGAGCCGCACGGAAAACAGCAATCCGGCCGGAAAAACAAGCGAATCGAACCGACCGACACGCACCCGGAACAAATCCGACCGAAACGTACACGCGAACTCCAAACCGCAAAGTACGATGCAAGGCGCGAAAACCACGACCGAGTCGGACGGAGGACAAGCCGTACGACCGACACGCATACAAAACCGAGCCGAAGTAACAAAAAACACCGCGACCGACGCGTACGCAGCATAGAAAACTGCACAAACACAGCGTGAACGAAGCGGAGAACACCGTACGAGACAAATGCAGGGTCCGACTCGGTCACAAGAACGTTTCCAACATGCACAGACAGTACAAAGGAAAAATCACACAAAAAAGGCCAAACAAGCAATTACAAAGCCAATAAATACTGGGGGGGTGGGGACAGAGAACAAAGACACACCCACAACTCCACCCATATAAAGGACACAAATCACAACCATGATCCTTTGCAAATGCCATTCCACTGCCAGCACCCAAGAGACAGCAACCACACACCCACAGCTCATCCCTCACACAAGCCACACACCATCAGCACACCAACAAATACCTACCTCACATACACCCAGCAAAACACACACCACACCTGCACACCAACACACACATCACTCACCATCACCACCCATCACCATGCCCCCAAGAAGAATCACAAGTTCCTAGATTGTGAATTGGAAGTCCTGGTAGACGAGATCCTCAGGGTAGAGCCACAGCTGTTTGGCACACTGGTCCAACAGACCCCCATCTCCCAGAAAACCAAGATGTGGGAGAGGATCATCAACAGGGTGAACGCACAATCACCATGTCTGCGCACAAAGACCGACATCCAGAACAGGTGGTATGACGTGCGCAGGAGGGTCCGGGAGCTGCTCAAGAAAGACTACCTCCTGAGCCAATACACCGGCAGTGGCCCTCCTGCCAAGCCAGTATACCTCAGGCCCTGGGAGGAGAAGGTGCGGGCCATCCTTCCGCCAGTGAGCGTATATGGACTAGAGAACATCCCAGAGCCTGGTGAGTACACAACAAATGTACACAATATTCTGCCACAATACACACACACATCACTGTCAAGGGAGAGTCAAACCATGCACTCATAGCAATTACACAGCAACCAGAACAGAATCATCCCAAAATGTGTATGTCAGTCAGATAAACACAACACATGCCATCAAAAAAGTCACATTCAACCGTGCCATCACATGTACAAACACAACTACAACTACAGCTAGGCACTGGCACAAATAGAACTAACAAACACATCCAGACATGTAGCCACCATAACAACACCAACACACAGTGAAGACCACTGAAAGGAAGGAATTCTGTGTATGCTGGCCAAGTCAGTGTAGCCAATAGCATCATGGGAGTCGTAGTCACACATATTGCCCCCCCACAACTGTCCCATCAACACCACCATGAACCATGCGCACATCACAGGGAGTGGAGAAGGACTCACAAGATGGCTGACACTGGCAACTGCTGTGGGGAGCACAAGGCCCTAC